>JAQQSK010011245.1:0-12349 GCA_028658325.1 Potorous gilbertii | reverse complement strand
AAATAGGACAATCCTGTCCATCACTGTTTCAGCCACTAAGAAACAAGTTCGAGTGTTTTTACACATGGATTTTGTAGACTCTGGATTCCTAAATTTTGGTTTTGTTGCTAAACCCCTTTATGACCCTACTCAGGGCATCGATTCAGACCAGGCTAATGTTTATGAGACTCTGAAAACTAATTTGACCACCACCCCATCAGTATACCTACCCAATATGGGAAAATCTTTCACTCTGTATGTTGATGAAAGGAGAGGACAGGTTTTGAGAGTCTTAACCCATTCCTTAGGACCTGACCTCAGGCCAGTTGATGTTTTTATTTACTCAAAAAGTGCTTTCCTTGTTCTACATACCCATGGAACAATCTGGAAAGAAAGAGGATATCTGACAGCAAAAAATTCCCCTATCAAACATGGCCTTCTATATTTTGGACTTGCCATAGTCGTCTTTAATTCTCTCCCAGAGAAATCATCTTTTACTCCAGGGAAATTGTCTTTTCTTTATACTTCTTTTGTATTGTTTGATGTGTGTTTGCTTTACCTCCTTACCAGGTTTGTCTTTTCCAGAGAGCAAGCCATCAACTTCCAGATGACATCCCATGCTATATACCAACCTCCCTCTGAATCCAAGGTCTCTAGGCCACTAGACCTGGAATCTCTCATGTTCTGAACCCTTGAACAGGACCCATCAAGGCACCGACAGCTCTATGCCCCTTGCCAGCAGGAGGCAGTTTCAGAACCTGAGACCTTTGCCCGTTACCCCAAAAGAATTTAGGTTCAATCTGTTTGAAGGGGGAATGATGGAGTTCAGACTCTGGAAACTTCCTTGAATTCTCCTTGAATCTCCCCACATAACCTGGCTTTTCATATTCAAATCTGTGACCATTTTCTGTTACCTCTTGATTGCCTTACCTGCTTCCCACCTAGGTGCTTCATTGTGAGATGTCTCTTGATTGCCTCCAGCTGTTTCCAGGTTTTAATCCTCCTTGGATTCTCTCCTTGGACTTCTCTTCAGGACTCCCCCTACACCCCTCTTCCCATCACCCTTGACTATCAGATCCCACCCCCTCCCCCAGATCTCTCCTATAGTCTTTTCTGTATTTAGTTCCATCTTGTCTCTATGAAGGTGCTCAGACTCAATCCAGCTCAGACTCTGTCTAGCTGAGATTCTATCTGGCCCACTTGTGAATACAAGTGTTACAAATGCTTAGACTCCTGAAGAGTCAACCTAATTTGGTGAATCTTTAATAAATTTTGTTTTCTTTGGCTTTAAAAAAGAAAAAATCTCAACTAAATCCTTTCTCTATTTCACCAATTTGACATTACTCTGCAGGAGTCTTATTTCTCTTTTTAAAATCTTCTTCACTCTCAAAATCTTCTAGGAATTCTTACTGGGTTTGTGTTCAATCAGTATTATTTTGTTTTCTTTTGAGGCTTTGTCTGTAGCTGTTTTTTGCTTTCTGAGTTTATGTCTTGATCTTCTCTGTCACCGTGGTACCTTTTCATAGTAAGGTTATTTCTTTTGTTATTTGCTCAATTTTCTAGCCTATTTCTTGGCTTATAGTTTTATATTAAAGTTGGACTCTGCTCATCTTGAGGTAGGGAAACACGGTTCAGGTTTTTCCATGGTACTGGTTTTAGAGCTGGTTCTGGGAATTTGCAAATTTTTCAGTATGTCCAAAATGCTGCTCTCAGAGGAGAGGTGTGGCCAAAGGTCTCATGGTCTGTGCCCTAATTTTTACCCCTGACACAAGCAGTAACGTTATTCTGTGTTGGAACCATGACCCAGAACATTATATGCACAAAGCATCAGGCTGCCCTTAATGTAACTGGGCCAAGAGCTCCCTGAGCTACTGCTAATGCTCTTCCACGCACATCCTAGGCCCACTTCTGGTACCCAAGTCATGTTTGCACCGGGCCATTCCCTATCTCAGTGTCATATACATTTCCTGCCACCTTCTGAACTTTTCTTTCCCTGAAAAATTGTTTCATCCGGATCTTTTCTTGTCTCTGCTACACCAGAATTTGATTTGACACATTATTTGAAAGTTGTTTTGAGAGGAATGTTGGAAGGTTTCATGTGTGTTGCTTCCTCTACATTATCGTCTTGCCTCCACTTCATGAGCAAATATTTCCAAACTTATTGACGATTTCCTCTAGAGAACTTTTATTGTGTGAATATATAGAATGACATATTCTGTATTCACAATTTAAAATAATGGTGATGATGATGATGAAAATGAAGATGATGTAAACAGTTTAAAAGTCACAATCCTCTTAGGTGTCCCTGGACCACGCTTTGAGAACCACTGATCAACTCAAGTCCTCTCAGGTGCAAAAGTTTACATTATATTGTGTTCAAAACATACCACATGATTTACATATATTATCTATTTTTTCCTACTCCACAGAACAACTTTGTGACAGATACATTATGAATATGTTTATGTGCATATTGAGCCTTATTTACATATATATACAAAATGCACATAAACAAGTCCCCACAGGATTTGATGCCAGAAAGAGCTTATTGGATATGCTTTATGAATGTGGGTCATCACTGACCCATTCTCACACAAAAACACACAAATCCTTCCATAAGTAAGTGGCCAACTTGAAAGAAATGCTATCATACCATAGTAAATTTGATTCCTATACTAGATCTCTATGTTACTATCACATTTTCTCATTTTTCAATTTTCAGTCTTGTAAAATGTTGCCAAGCAGTCTAAATTATTGGTGGATTATTGCTTTCAGGTTATGCAGACCTTTTGCTTCTTCTCTATCATGTGACCTTTTTTTTTTGAGAATTTTGTTAGCATTTCCTCCATACAGTAGGAAGAAGCTGAGAAAAGAACAGAATTTCAAAATAACCAATTTTGATGCTTTTTAAAAAGCAGCTCTTTTTAGCAGTTTAAGAGAAACTAATGGGTGAGTTTAAGGTTTTAGTCATGGTACTTCTGTCCTTCATTAAAAGTGACAACCGAAAACTTCCTGTAAATTCTAACTCAATCTTGTAACTATGATCATAGACGTAAAGAGAATCACGAACTTCATTGCATCCTAAAAATTTCCTACATAGACTCAAATAAGCCAAATCAGTGATCATACCTTGCTGGGTACAAGTCCAGGAGGAAATAGACCAGTCCCAAAAGAAAACATTCTCTCAAACCATGTGTATACGTGTGTGTGTGTGTGTGTGTGTGTGTGTGTGTGTGTGTGTGTGTGTTTAAAAATATAGAAAGACCTTTTAGGAAGGAAGGAAGGAAGGAAGGAAGGGTGAGGTATTATTACCTCAGTCCAAGTCCTTGCCATCTTTAATTGCTTTATTTGACTTGTTCTTCTCTGTTTGGTTTCCCAAATCTGTGTTGATTAACTTACAATCTGTTTCTTTACTGTCCCATATGATCTGGTGAGGCCTAACTTATTCTCTGACAGTCACCTTTGAGCAGACCTATTCCACAAAATGATAGTGACTTTAAGGCAGACACTTTGACTCTGAATTACGTGGAAATGTACTGTACTCCACATCTTGGATAGGGGAAGCACTGTGTAAAGCATTACAATACAATAATAGTCAAAAGATAGTTCCTGTCCTCAAGAATCTTACATTATTATAGGATTACTAAGAAACTTTTTTTAATCTATAAAAGAACATTGATATGCTTAAAAGTGGACATACAATTTGGGAAAGTGACTCTAATAATAAGGGGAGTTTCCCATACCAATGTAAGTTCAAGATGTCTAGGTGCAATGTGTATTTTCAGAGATTTAGATTTCTTGTTAAACTTCTCCCGTACATTCCTGTAGTGTAAAATAAATTTTCATACCAAATTGAGTGAGTAGGTCATTCCTTCCTTAATCCAAATGTGAAGAAAGTAATCGTCACTTTTCTCTGCTCACCTCCCTTTTCTCCACTATTGAAAAAGCTTTTTCTTGCCTCTTTTATGAAAGATATTTTGCCCCATTCTATTTCTCCCTTTCTCCTCCCAATATATTCCTCTCACCCCTTAATTTTGTTTCTTTAGATGTCATCTCTTCTTTTTTCAACTCATCCTGTGCTCTCTGTCTATATGTGTGTATGTGTGTTTGAGTGTGTATAATTCCATCCAACTACCCAAATATTGAGAGGAGTCTCCAGAGTTACAAATATTATCATTCCATGTGGGAAAGCAAACAGTTCAACTTCAGAAAGTCCCTTAAGATTTCTCCTTCCTGTTTACCTTTCATAATTCTCTTGATTCTTGTGTTTGAAAGTAATTTTCTATTCAGTTCTAGTCTTTTCATCAAGAATGCTTGAAAAACCTCTATTTCATTGAATGACAATTTTTCCTCTGAAGTGTTACATTCAATTTTGCTAGGTAGGTGATTCTTGGTTTTCAATCCTAGTTCCTTTGCCTTCTGGAATAGCATATTCCAAGTCCTGCAATCCCTTAATATAGAAGCCGCTACATCTTGTGTTATCCTGGTTGTATTTCCACAATACTGGAATTTTTTCTTTCTAGCTGGCTGCAATATTCTCCTTGAGCTGGAAACTCTGGGATTTAACTAAAATATTCCTAGGAGTTTGTCTTTTCAGATCTCTTTGAGGAGCTTATCTGTAGATTCTTTCAATATATATTTTGCCCTCTGTATCTGGAATATCAAGGCAGTTTTCCTTGATAATTTCGTGAAACATTATATCTAAGCACTTTTTTGATCATGACTTTCAGGTAGTCCCATAATTTTTAAATGATCTATCCTGGATTTTCTAGGTCAGTTGTTTTTCCAGTGAGATACTTCACACTAACTTCTGTTTTTTCGTTCTTTTGGTTTTGTTTTGTAATTTCTTGATTTCTCATAAAGTCATTAGGTTCCATCTGCTCCATTCTCATTTTTAAATTATTATTTTCTTCAGTGAGCTTTTGAACTTCCTTTTCAATTTAGCTAATTCTACTTTTCAAAGTATTCTTCTTCTCATTTGCTTTTTGGATCTCTTTTGCCAATTGAGTAAGCCTATTTTTCAAGGTGTTATTTTCTTCAGCATTTTTTGGGTCTCCTTTAGCAAACTGTTGACTCACTTTTCATGACTTTCTTGCACGCTCTCATTTGTCTTCCTAATTGTTCTTCCACCTCTCTTACTTGATTTGAAAATCATTTTTGAGCTCTTTCATGGCCTGAGACCATTTCATATTTATTTTGGAGGCCTCTGGTGGTATGAAGTGTTTTTTCTCGTCCAAGAGGATGGAATAAAATGACTGTTCACTAAGAAAGTAACCTGCTGGATAGTCTTATTTTTTCCCCTTTTATGAGCATTTTCCCAGCTAGTTACATGACCTTTGAGTCCTTTGTCAAGAGTAGGGTATACTCTGGGGACCAGTAAGATCTCAGTTCTTCCAAGGTGGCACTATCAAAGGACTCCTCTCCTGGCCTGTGCACTTGTCTGGGAGCAAATAAAACCTCTTCTGTCCAGAATCTGCAAGTAAAATTCCCTTTCCACAATCGCCTCCATCTCCACCAAACCATCGCTTCTCCTCCTCACTCCAGGGCCATGTCAGGGCTAAGATTCAGATCAGCTACTCTTTTCCCCCAGGGGCTTTAGTTAGAGGGCTCCCAGGGTCAACCTTAGGGTTGAGATTCACGCAGGGGCTTTAGGTGGAAGGCTTCAAAATTTGAAACTGCTGCTTCAGTGACTGCTGTTGGCTGGGTCAGACTATGTTTTTTTTCTCACGCAGATGAAAAAGCTTTCTCATTAAGCTTTGAAGCTTTCGTTGTCGTTTGTGTGTTGAAGGATCTGAGAACTACTGCTGCTGCTGGGGATTCTGCCCCTGAGGTCTATTCAGTTCCTGTTCCTGCTGGTGCTGAGCAGCCAGGGCTAGGCTGGGCTCCATGGGTTGCACTCCACTCCTTGCCCCCTGTGATAGACCTTTCCTGTTGGCCTTCCAGGCTACCTTGGACTG
The DNA here is from genome assembly GCA_028658325.1 of Potorous gilbertii. Taxonomy (NCBI): domain Eukaryota; kingdom Metazoa; phylum Chordata; class Mammalia; order Diprotodontia; family Potoroidae; genus Potorous; species Potorous gilbertii. The sequence goes on along the minus strand of JAQQSK010011245.1, from coordinate 6,413 downwards.
GAAATCTTTTTCACTTTGTCATTTTGTGACTTCTGCTGCTTTAAAATTTGTTTAGAGTCATTTTTTACAGGTACTCTATGGGTTGTTTGGGAAGAGCTAATGTATGTGCATCTTTCTCCTCTGCCATCTTGGTTCTACCAGACACCATACAAGTTTGACCATATTCTGGAAAAATGGATCACCTATTGTAACTAGGAGAATTAAAAAATTAATAGAGGACAGAGGCCTCTTTTATGTACAGAAATTTCATCGTAAGGACTGTAGGAATTAATGCCATTCCGCTGGGTTCTTGGACTCCAGAAGCACAACTGACCCCATATTTACCCTGTTTCTCCTCATTGTCTCTTTATTCTTTATGGTTTTGTTTGTATGATTAACTTGTTTGCTAGATTTGTCTTCCTCAGGATTATTGCACTCCACTTGACTGTCCGCTCAAGCTAAATTTTACTCTGTAAGACTACATATAACACATTACCCCTGGATCTGGTATTGTTCAAACTCTGGATATCAGCTAACCAACTGTTGTGAGTCAGGGACAGCTCCACATCTATCTCAGCAGGAAGTAACTATACAAGAAGAGACTTTTGACTCTTACTACAAGGAATTTTGCATACCATTCGTTTGATGGGGTATGATTGGGTCCTTGTTCTGAAACCCTCACCCTAATATACTGTTCTATGTCTTATTTTCTGTTATTCCTGTTACATTGTTGTGAAGTTATGTTGATATCAGTTACGCATAAACTCCTGTACAAGAAAGGACTTGGGGCAAAATATAATGATAAGGGAATCTGAATATCTTCCCTGGCACAGAATAAGTGTTTAATAAATGTGGTGGACTAACATCCTGGTACATCTGGAGATGCTCTCAGCTATAGTATAAGCACAGTCTTTATTGGAAAGCAATAAAGATCAACCAGGTTTTCATAAATTCTATTCAAGCATGTAAAATTTCCTACTCCAAAATTAACTTCTACAGTGAAGGCATAGCATGTTCTCAAAATAATACACATCAACATTCTTCCCATGATTTGCGAAACTCCAGGGCACATGACAAATACACAGTTTGAATTGAATGTTATTCTTTTCATTTTATGATTGAAAATAATTAATTTGTTTTTAGATTTCAATTCATTTCCACAAGATTTTGAGTTTCAAATTTTATTCCCACGTTTCTCTTCCCCCACCCTGAGATGGCATGCATTGTGATTACCCCTGTCCCCATCTGTCCTTCTTTTTATCATGAAACTCCCCTTATCCTCTTCTTCTTTAATTTCTTGATGGGCAAGGTGGATTTCTATACACCATCGCCTCTGTATCTTATTTCCTAGCAGCATGTAAAAACAGTACTTTTAACATATATTTAAAATTTTGAATTCTAAATTCTCTCCCTTCTTCCCTTGCCACCCACCCCCATTGAGAGGGCAAGCAATTCAATATAGATTACACATGTGTAGTTACAGAAAACACATCCATGTTATTCATGTTGTGAAAGATTATATTTTCCAACAGCCTATCTCACTCTCCAATTATTCTATAGTCTGTTTTGATTCTATCACTTTTCTAAAGTGTTTGCTTCTGACTATGCCTACTCAATCTGCCCTCCCTTCTATCAACTCCCTTCCTATCCCCTTCCCCCCAATTTCCTGCAGGATAAGATACCCAACTGAGTGTGTATGTTATTTCCTCCTTAAGCCAAATCCTATGAGAGTAAGGTTAATTTATTTCTTTTGACCTCCCCACTCCTCCCTTCTATTGTGAAACTTTTTCTTGCATATTTTATTTATATTTGCCCAACTTCCATCTTTCAATTTCTCTTTTTCCAAATATATTCATCTTTTTCATTAATTTTATTTTTTTAGATATCATCCCTTCATATTCAGCTCCTGTGCCATCTATGTTTCTATCTATCTATCTATCTATCTACCTGTCTGTCTATTTATCTATGTATGTATCTATCATTCTGTCTGTCTATTTTGCTATCTATTTCCTTCAACTACCCTAATACTGAGAAAGATCTCATGAGTTACATTTTTCCTCATAGGAATGTAAACACTTCAACTTTAATAATTCTTTTATGATTTCTGTTTCTTGTTTAGCTTTACATACTTCTCTTGATTCTTGTATCTGAAAATCAAATTTTCTACTCAGATCTGGTGTTTTCATTTTGAAGGAGAGAAAGTTCTCTATTTAATTGAATACCCTTTTTTCCCTTGAAGGATTATATTCAGCTTTGCTGAGTAGGTCATTCTTGGTGTCAATTCTTGCTCCTTTGACTTCTGGAATGTCATAATCAAAGCCCTCCAATATGTTAATGTAGAAGTACTGTATCATGTGTTATCCCGCTCATATTTCCACAATACTTGAATTGTTTCTTTGTAGCTGCTTGCAATATATTTTCCTTAATCTAGAAAGTCTCACGTTAGACTTCAATATTCCTAGGAGTTTTCCTTTTATGATCTTTTTCCAGACAGGATTGGTGCATTCTTTTACTTTCTATTTTACCTTCTGGTTCTAGAATATCAGGGCAGTTTACGTTGGTAATTTCTTGAAAGATGATATCTAGGATCTTTTTTGTTTTGTCATTGCTTTCAGGTAGTCCATTAAATTGAGACTTATGTCTCTAGGATCTATTTTTCAAGGTCAGTGATTTTTCCATTGATACGTTTCACGTTTTCTTCTATTTTTTCATTCTTTTAGTTCTCTTTTAAAATTTCTTGATTTCTCGTAATGACTCTGTTAATTAGCTTCCATTTTAATTTTGAAGGAATTATTTTCTTCATGAGTTTTTGGAACTCCTTTTCCATTTGACCAATTCTGCTTTTTAAGGTATTCTTCTCCTCATTGGATTTTTAGATTTCTTTTGCAATTTGGGTTAATTTTTAAGGTGTTATTTTCTTCAATTTTGAGGGGATCTCCTTTACCAAGCTGTTGGCTCAATTTTCACGATTTTTCTGGCATAACTCTCATTTCTCTCCCCAATTTTTCCTATATTTCTCTTATTTGATTTTTCAAAATCCTTTCTGAATTCTCTATAGCTTGTGACAATTCATGTTTCTCTTAGAAAATTTTGACCCTGCTTTGCTCATCTCTTCCCTGTCCCAAAAATAAGATTCTGTATTGTGAGTTCTTTTGTGATGTTCACTCATATTTCCAACCAATCACTTCTCTTTCTCTTTCCAAGGTAGAACACTTCTTCTAGTAGGGAAGGGGGTGGTTTGTGTGTAGTGTCCCAGGTTTAGGGATTTTGTGTTAGCCACTAGATTCCCCACTCTCTGTGGGCCCAGAACTCCAGAAGAGGCCTCTGCTGATGTTGTGTTTCTTGTTGCTGCTGCTGCCTCCACAGCTAGCTACCTCTACATCTTTCTGCTACCACTACCCTCACTTCCTTAGATCTAGGGCTGTGGCTGACTAGGAGGTGTGCTCCTTTCTCACCTAGGTTCCACAGAGTTTTCCCACTGACCTTTTTTGGCATTTGTAGGTTGAGAAGTATTGAAGTTGCCACAGTTGCCAATATTTCACTTCACTGAGGTCTACTTTGATCATTCTGTGCTGTTGGGACTCACCATGGACTACACTCAACTCCCTGCTTGATTTGAAATACTCTTCTTATCAACTTTTCAGGTTGTCCTGAACTGGGAATTTGTGTCACTCTGTCATTCTGTGGGTTCTGTAGCTCTGGAATTTGTTTAGAGTCATTTTTTGCAAGTAATTGGAGGTCTTTGTGGGAGAGCTCATAGAAGTCCCTGTTTTTACTCTGCCATCTTGACTCCAGCCTGTTGACTTTTTATTCTAAAGAAAATTGCTTCATGGAAGATTTTCCTCCATCTGAAAGTAAAAAGACTGTAATCTTGGAGCTCTTATAACTCCACTGTGTTAAGCCCTTGAAGTCAAATTTTCAATATGTTAAGTAGTTAAGATAATGCCTCCCATGTGGCAAGAACTCTGTTGTCAAAGTCTGTGTCTGAAGTTTGGAAATGCAGTTCTAAAATGTTTCCTCCAATTCCTGTCTTCAAAAGCACTCTGTTTTTAATTAATTTTTATATTTTTTCTGTGTAAAACAAACCCCACATTATCTTTAAGTTTGTGAGTGATTTCTAGTCAATGTTGTCTTTCAGCTTGTAAATAGGTCATTGTCCGTATATAGGACACCTGTTACGGTTGAACTATTTCATCTGTGAAAGTCTGCTTATATTCTTTTTCAAATTCACGTTTTATATCAAATAATCTCTTGAGGATTTCCTTTTTTATATTTGGAGCATCTTGTTTTTCTTTTGAGTCTTTTGGCAATGGGAATTTTCCACACGTTCAAAAAGCTTACCAGATCTCCATAATATATTTCACATTTTTCCAGCTCCACAAATTTCTACAAGTATTTTTAAAACTCGTGGGCATACAAAATATATTTTGTCTTATAACATAACGTCACAATTTTGATTGCAAAACCCTGTAATGCACCTTACTCTCACCTTTACCTTATCACTAGGTGACAAAGTTCTTGGTTGCCTTTCTGTATGTCCCTCCTTCCTTCCTTCCTTATGCATTAGAATGAAAGTTTCATAACAGAGACATTAAATTTTATCCTGTACAACCACACATTTTACTGCATTCTGTCCTTGTCAAACATTGATTTACAAGCATAGGACAATGCTTGTCTTCTCTTTTCAGACCCATTTCTGATGTACATTGCTACCAAGATAAACTTGCATTGATTATGCTCAGAAAACTAAGTCATGTTCATTAGACCATAGAATTATATAATAAAAAAATGTTCAGCACTCAAAAGAACATCTACACCCATTAGTCCTTCCCACAGTTGAAAATAATCACTACTCCAACAAACAACATACACTCGCCCATTCCCTGCTTGAAGATTTGTAGTAAGGAGGAACCCATTATTGCCATGGTCATACACTTTTGAAGAGAACTAGTTAGGAAGTTTTTCTTTTATTTTTTTTTCTAATATAAATTAATTTATTTAACTTTTTACATTCATTTTCACAAAATTTTGGGTTCCAAATTTTCTCCCCATTTGGCCCATCTCCCTACCCCAATACACCCAGAATTTTAATTTTCCCTATCACAAATCTGCCCTCTCTTCTATCATCACACCCTTCTCTTGACCCCATCTTCTCTTTTGTCCTGTAAGGCCAGATAACTTTCTATACCCCATTACCTTTATTTCTTATTTCCTACTAGCAAGAACAATATTCGACATGTGCTCCTAAAACTTTGAGTTCCAACTTCTCCCCATCCTTCCCTCCCCACCCATTCCATTTGGTAAGGCAGGCAATTCAATATAGTCAATATCTGCGTAGTTTTGCAAATGAATTCCATAATAGTCATGTTGTGTAAGACTAACTATATTTCCCTCCATCCTATCCGGTCACCCAATGTTTCTATTCACCCTTTTGATCCTGTCCCTCCCCAAGAGTGTTGACTTCAAATTGCTCCCTCCTCCCATTGCCCTCCCTTTCATCATCACCCCCCCACCCGGCTTATCTCCTTCTTCCCCACTTTCCTATACTGTAAGATAAGTTTTCAAACCAAAATGAGTGTACATTTTATTCCTTCCTTAATCGAAAGTGATGAGGGTAAACTTCATGTTTTTTTCCCTCCCCTATCCTCTTTTTCCCTCCACTAAAAAGTCTCCTGCTTGCCTCTTCTATGAGAGATAATTTGCCCCATTCCATTTCACGATCTCTCCTCCCACTATATTTCTCTCTCACCATTTACCTTGATTTCTTTGAAGATATTATCCCATACTATTCAATTCACTCTGTGCTCTCTGTCTCTGTGTGTGCATGCATGTGTGTGTGTGTTTGTGTATGTGTGTTTGTAATCCCACCAACTACCCAGACACTGAAAAGATTCAAGGGTTACCAATATTGTCTTTCTATGTAGGAATGTAAATCTTTCAACTTTGATTACTCCCTTATTACTTCTCTTTGCTGTTTACTTTTTCATACTTCTTCTCATTCTTGTGTTTGAAAGTCAGATTTTCTTGTCAGCTCTGGTCTTTTCATCAAGAATGCTTGAAAGTCCTCTATTTCATTGAAAGACCATTTTTTCCCCCAAGTATTATACTCAATTTTGCTGGGTAGGTGATTCTTGGTTTTCGACCTAGTTCCTTTGACTTCTGGAATATCCTGTTCCACACCCTTCAATCCTTTAATGTAGAAGTTGCTAGATCTTGTGTTATCCTGATTGTATTGCCACAATACTGGAAGTGTTTCTTTCTAGCTGCTTGCAATATTTTCTCCTTGACCTGCGAACTCTGGAATTTGGCCACAATTTTCCTAGGAGTTTCTCTTTTTGGATTTCTTTCAGGTGGTGATTGGTGGATTCCTTGAATACTTATTTTGCCCTATGGTTCTAGAATATCAGGGCAGTTTTCCTTGATAATTTCATGAA
>JAQQSK010011244.1:0-12349 GCA_028658325.1 Potorous gilbertii | reverse complement strand
ATGATATTTCTTTCATCTAGTCAGACCCAGATCTTAGGGACTCCAAGTCCAACACTCTACCCACAATGCCATGATATTTCTTTCATCCAGTCAGACCCAAGTCTTGGGGACTCCAAGTCCAACACTCTATCCACAATACCATGATAGGTCCAAAGTTATGTAAGCTAATAAGCGGCAGGTGCAGATATGAACTTAGGTCATCTGACTCCAAGTTCATTGGGCAATGTATCATTTTGCCTCTTACTTCTTTTTCCTTTCAACACCCTCCTCTACCAAACAATAATCAAAGTATTTATTTCTATTACCGATACCACCATCTTATCAATTCTCTAGGCTAAGAACCTTAGAATTATGTTTGACCCTTCACCCCTTATTTTCGAATAGCTGCCAATTAGGCAGTTGGGAGCTCAGTAGATAAAATAGTGGATTTGTAGTCAAGAAGATATGAGTTCAAATCCAGCTCCAGACACTTACTAGCTGTGTGGTCCTGGCCAAGTCACTTAACCTGGGTTTCGTCAACTCTAAAATGGTGATAATGATAGCATCTGCCTAACTGTTGTGAGAATTAACTGAGATAATATTTTTAAAAGTTTTTAGTACAGTGCCTAGAACATTGTAGGTACTACATAAATGCTCATTTCTTTCCATCTGCCAAGTTTTATTAGTCCACCTTTTGCATTATCTCTTGCATTTAATTTTGGCCTTCACTACAAAAGCCTCCTAACTGGTCTTCCTGACTGGCATTCCTCCTCTCCAAGCCATCCTACACACTATGATCTGACCAATCTTACTACCACCTGAGATTTACTGCACTCCTCACTTTTGCGCGAAAGTCTTGTTATTTCCTATTAAGGTGTAAAGAAAAAATGTCTTATCTTAGCATTCAAGCCCTCTTGGAAGGACATATAATCAGAATTTCTGAGTCCAAATCTTGGCTCCACCACTTATTACATTTGTGACTGGACAAGTCCCCTCTCCTCCTTTGTTCTTAGTTTCCTCTGTAAAATGAATAGGTTGACCCTGAACAAACTTGTAAGTTCCAGGCTTGCTCTAAATCTATGACCCTACCATTCCAGCTTTATCTAACACCGTTTCTCCTCACATACTGTACATTTTAGCTAAAAACGTATTCTCTCCTTTGCTGTTGCCAGAATGGACTCTTTCAGCATTTGCACAATTACTCAACTCCTTTCTCCATAGAAACTTCTTTGATTCCCCCTTAGTGAAATGAATTTTCCCTCTGCAAATCATCATAGAACTTTTTTCTAGAGCTCTTTTATTTATTTATTTTTTTATAAATTAATTTGTTTTCGGTTTTTAACAATCACTTCCATAAGTCTTAAATTTTCTCCCCCTCCCCCACTTCTCTCCCCAAGATGGCATGCAATCTTATCTGGGTTTTACACATACATTCTTATTAAATACATTTTCACATTAGTCATGCTGCATAGAAGAATTAAAATCAATGGGAGAAAACATGAGAAAAACCAAAACAAAATAAAACATAACACAAGAGAAAACCGTCTGCTTCATTCTGAGTTCCAATTCCATAGTTCTTTCTCTGTATATGGATGGCATTTTGCCTCAGGAGTCCTTTAAGAATGTTTTAGGTCCTTGCAATCCTGTGAAGAAACAGTCCTTGCACACTGTAGCTGTTACTGTGTACAGTGTTCTCCTAGTTCTGCTCATTTCACTCAGAATCAGTTCAATATGTCCTTCCAGGCCTCTCTGAAATCTTCCTGTTCATCATTTTTTATAGCAAAATAGTATTCCATTACATTCATTTACCACAATTTGTTCAGCCATTCCTCAATTGATGGGCATCCCCTTGATTTCCATTTCTTGGTCACCACAAAGAGAGCTGCTATAAATATTTTGGTACATGAGGATCTTTTCCCATTTTTATGATCTCTTTGGAATATAGTCCTAGAAGCAACTCTGCTGGGTAAAAGGGTATGCACATTTTTGCAGCTCTTTGGGCACAGTTCCAAATTGCTCTCCAGAATGGTTGAATCAGTTCACAGCTCCACCAGCAATCAATTAGTGTTCCAACTCTCCCACATCCTCTCCAACATTTATCACCTTCCTGTTTTGTCATGTTAGCCAATCTGATAGGTATGATGTGGTACCTCAGAGTTGTTTTGATTTGCATCTCTCTAATCAAGTGATTTTAGAGCATTTTTTTCATATGACTATAGATGACTTTAATTTCTTCCTCTGAAAACTTCCTGTTCATATCCTTTGAACATTTATCAATTGGGAAAGCTCTCTTTCATACTTGTAACATTCTGTCATGTTATATACACTTATATACATTCTCTCTCAACTAATGCTAGTTACCCAAAAGACCATCATGGAAAAAACAGTGCACCTCTTTGTCAAAATAAGCTGTATACAGAAATTGGAGAGATTGTACAGATTAGCAAGCATTTAGAGTAGATGAGCCTTTTGGGACAAAGAGAAGGATTGGGTGGTGGGGGAAGGTGAGTCTATTCTTAGCAATCAGTCACTGGAAGTAGGCAGATGGATGTGTTAAGGGTCAGCTTTCCTACATCTGCAGTTCCAAGGAACTCTCTCATCTACCGTTCAAAAAAGTTCACACTTTTTTCTCAACTGCTTTTCTTGAACTCTTCTTTCAAAGTCTTTGTCCTCTAATGCAAGTATATAGCATCATTGTCTCTGATGTCTCATAGCCAGCCAGGAGTCACATCTTCCTCCATGTCTGCAGCAGGACTGTCTGTCATAGAAAAATGGTCCCAGGTTTGGACAGAAATAGGGTTTCACTTAAACTGAATGGAAATCCACTTCTTTTTAATTTGCTTCTGTAATCCCACAGCATAACTCTTATCCCACAATATCCCTTCATAGAACTGATAACAGTAACCACACTGTTTGCCTCCCCACACTAGCCTTTTCTTTTCCAGGTTAAACTTTCACATTTTCCCCAAGTATTCCTCATATGGCATGGTTTGGAGTCTTGGCTGCCCTCCTATAGACCTGCTCTAGCCTGTCAAAATTGATAGTGTAATATTTTTCCCCCTAGGATTCTTAGCAACTAAAGACTATATATGAACAAGACATAAAAACTTAAAGCATAAATTATTTATACTGTCAAACTGTACATAATATATATGTATTTTTACAGAAATATATTTCTATACATAAATCAGTAGGATTATAAATTTTTTATAAATATCCTGAAAATAATGAAATATATTTAAACTATATAGTATGTAGCTAAATGATTAAAAAGTTCAATAGTTCTTAGTTTTCCTGGCAGATCTCTAGCTCAGTCAGTCTTTTACTATTTACTATATTGTAAGATTTTTAAGTTTTGTTTATATAAATAGGACTAGCACACATAATTTAGATTCCTATAGGGAGCATTTTGAAAACTATTTAGCCTACAGTCCCCATGAAAGTCAGTATAAGTTCTTAAATAACAATGAATTTTAAGACTCTGTCTTATTCCCATAGCAGTACAGTTTAACAGAATAATCAGAACAGAGAATGGTTTTAATTAGTCATTAAACTAAGCCTCAGAAAATTCTCAGAATTATTTGAAAAAGAATTCATTTAGTACACTATATTGTAGTCTTTGTTTCTCATTTAATTGGGTTTCATTCTGGAATACCAGAGAGGCATCATGTCCTAAGGGATAGAGACCTGCCTTAGAGTCAAGCCCTATCTCTGATATACCATGGTTGCATAACCCAGGGCAGGTCACTTAACTTCTTAGGGCCCCCCAATCTTTAAGATTTTGTTTAGATAATTTGCTGATCTGCATTGATAACTCATTAATTCTGGAACATCATTGAGTAACATTTCATCTTTCTGAGTCAAAGCATCTTCAACTCTAAAATGGGGCAAAGGCGGTGTTTTAGACAATTAGAAGATGACTAGTCTATGAATACTAATGAATCCCTTTCCTAGTAACTGTACCTTTTGTTACTTTGTGCTCTAAGATAGCCACCATGACTTTTTCTTTTACTGATGGAATAGTGGAAAGGACAATAGGTTAGAGTCAGTATTATATGGACGAGTGTATAAACATGTTTATATCGTCATACAAATAAAACCATTGTCAGTCCTGATCCATTGTGACTTGGGAGAAGATACCAACGTCTGAATATCGGTAGTAAAAAGATCCTAGACAAAGTTTACATTGTCATTTGATGGTATCTTCAAAATCAATTAACTCGGATATAGCTATAGATGAAATCCTCACCAAATTTGCAGATGATACAAAGTAGGGGAAGTGGATAGCTAACAACGTCTGGTATGTAGTAGGTGTTCTAAAATGCTAATTGGTTGATTAAATGACAGCTGGGACCCAAAATGATCCTGACAAGCTAGAGCATTAAGCTAATTCTAATAAAATGAAATTTAGCCGATATAAATATAAGATAGGAGTTCAAAAAAATCACAAGTACACAGAGGCAAAAATTAGGCTAGAATATACTTTGTCTGAATAAAATCTGAGGCTTTTAGTGGAATGGCTTTTTAGTGGAGGTCATATTATCATCAGTATGGTATGGGAGTTAAAAAAATTAATGTGATCATAGGTGGCATTAAGAGAAGCAAAGAAACCACAAATGGAAATATGATGGCTTCTCTATACTTTGTCCTGGCCAGATAACACCTGGAAAATCATGTAGTCTGGGATACAACATTTTAGAAGGGACAAAGATAAGCTAAAGAATGTCTTGGACAATGTAGGATATCAAAGAGCCTCAAGATCATTCCAAATAAGATTTGGAATGTTGAAAATAACTGGGATAAAGAAGACTGAGGGAGATATTGTGGTTGTTGTCTCAGTTGTATCCACGTTTTCATGGCCCCATTTTGGGGTTTTCTTAGAAAAGATATTAAGTAGTTCACCATTTCCTTCTCCAGCTCATTTTACAAATGAGGAAACTGAGGCAAACAGAGTTAAGTGACTTGCCCAGTGTCTTAGGCTGGATTTTAATTCACAAAGAGATGTCTTCCTAATTCCAAGCCCAGCATTCTACCTAATGCCCCACCTAGCTGCAGGGGATATGGTAGCTGTCATCCAATACTTGAGAAGCTGTCATGTGAAAGAGGGATTAGTCTTATTCTACTTGGTGCTGTAGGATAGAAGGAGTAGACATTTGTGGAAGCTGCAGAGCTACAGATTTAGACTTGACATAAATAACAATTAGAGCTTCCCCAAAGTCGGATGGGATAGCCAAGTAAATAATGGATTCTCCCTCCTTAGAGAAGCAAAGGCTGGATATGCTGTTCATAATGCATGGGCTGAGTATGTCAGCACTACCCTTTGAGGGCAGATACTCAGTGACCACCTAGGGTTGACATAATTATACTTATGCTTATTTTGTAAGTGGAAGGAGAGGGTCCAGTGGCAATACTTATTCCAAGGTGTGCCAGCGCACCCAGGCATACCCAATCAATGCTCTATAAATGCCTATGCTTAGCTGGTATGTCGATGAAAAGGACCTTTTTCCAGAGTAGGCTGAACTATTTAATTTAACCTCTAAAAACTTCTTCCAACTTTAAGATACCATGATCTTGGTTTTTGGTTTCTTTCCCATCAAGGATCAGCCTGAAATCGCTGAAAGCAATACACAATTTTCCAAAATTCATTCCAGTTCTGTCATTATTTCATCCCACTCTGGATCCAGATTATGGTCCATTTGCAATGCCTATTCTCTATATGTATAAATAAACTGAATGGGCTGTTCCACCCCTATCCTCAAATGTAAGTCATAATCGGACATTCATCTTTTCCTGTGCTCATTGTTAAACTGATCTCTCTAAGTGATCATGGATATTACTGATGAGATCCTGTCTTACTTGATATTGATAATCAGATGATTGTTGAAAAGTTTTCTCTTTTGCTGCCTCAGTCAAGAAATCCTTTATGATCTACAGATATGCATGGGGAAAACATTGTTGGAGGAGACTTTTTGATAATGCATTTTGCTCTGCAGAGATAAATATTTCAAACTTCAAAGTTACTTGGATAGGTTTGTGATGAAAACAAAGTCTATTCTCCTTCTAAACATGAAGATTGTCACCTAGCCAAGCCTTCTCATCCTGTGTGACTCTTGTCCATGTACAAGCTCCACAAAGGATGCAACTAAAATGTTGGAGGCTTAATGGACATTCATGAAACATTCAGGTGTATCCTTCATTTTTGCTATAAGATGCTGCCTTCTTTCTATCAATGCAGAATCAAATGGAAACCACATAGGACTTGAGGGCCATTTAGCATTTCTTCTGTGTCACTGATCACCATGGCTAGGGAATTCATTACCAAGTGGACAGTCTTTTGGTAACAATTCTTTCTCTACTTAGTTATGCCCTTGAGAAGGAGACGCTGTCTATTCTCAAGACCATATCTGACACCTTTCCAATGAGATAGAACTTGTTCAAACACATGCCACTGCCATAGCCTTTGATAACCCAAGGTCACCTCTCTATGTCTCATTGTGTCAGAAAGGCAAGAATCTGTGGAGGTACCCTATGATTCAGAGGTGCAGGCAGAAACAGCTAACTACATGAGATATAGACTCTAACAATATAAGCCATATTAAGGGATCTGTAGGGCCAAATCAAAAAACCAAAGAGAATGCAATTGTCTGGATGGGACAAGTATTTATGAGAAAAAATTAGAAGCAAAAATTAGCACGCATTATCTAGGTGGTATAGTTGATAAGAATGTTGAATTTGGAATTAAGTGTGTCACCTTAGGCAAGTAACTTAGCTTCTCCTGGTCTCTTCAATGAAACAGGGAAAATACTTCCTCACAGGGTTGTGAGGATCGAGTGGGAGAACATATGTACAACCTAAAAGTGCTTTAAAAAGCTCACTGTTATTGTTATTTGGTCTATTTCTTGAAGTGTAAAAGTATTCCTCAGAGTCATGTGGTCATGGGGAAAAGATGGACAGATGGGAAGACAGGTAGAAGAAAGGAGGGAGAGAGAAGAGGAGGGGTGAGAGAAACAGGGGTGAAGGGGGAAGAAAAAGAAGTAGGAATGAAAAAAGAAATTTACATGGTAACTTTATAATATATTGAAAAAGAATGGCAAGTTGTTCACAATAGATTTGCAGTTTCATGTGTAAACATCTTTTTTATTATACTATGTTATGGAAATACTTGTTTTATTTGATAAGTTAAAAATAAAACAAATTTTAAAAAAAGAGGTAGGAGGAAGACAGAAGAGGAGGAAAGAAAGAGCAAAGGGGTGACATGCTACCAACAGTAGCTTAAGTGAGAAAGCAAATTCATCATTCTGTAGGACTAGAAAAGGAGATGGGGCAGCCATGTAGCCAGAGTGGGGTGTATCAGGAGAGTGAACCAAGGACTGTCCCGCTAATCATGAAATAACTGGAGGATGGTCTCCAGCATGTTGGCTCAGCTGGTGTATAGAGAAGTTACAGAAAAACAAAATGGGACAAAAACTACACAGAGAAAGAATATAAAGGACTTTGTGGCAGCACTAAGAAAGGGAACACCCACACTGATGAGATCATGGAGCACATCTATTGGATGGAGTTTTTATATTTTGTGTTCGTTTTAAAAGCAGACAAAGTTGAATCTCTTGTATTCTTTTAACATGTCTTTCTGGCCCTGAGGGGCAAAAATACTAAGTAAATTAAGTTGCTTTTAAGTTATATATGGTACAGTTTATTTTCTCTGGGGCTTGGTGATCATCAAAATAAAAATAAAAGTTTCTCCCACCTGAATTAAGAGGATAGCTATTAGAAAGCCCAACTCTCTTGTCTGTGTGCATGTGAGTGCACGAATACACACACACACACACACACGCACGCACGCACGCACACATCCTTAACCATTTTGGAGCAAAGGTTATGCTCAAGAGCTCTCATACACTTTAGGTTAGCTGCAAATGACATTTTGAAGACCCAGCAGCCATGCAGTTACTCCAGAAGTACACGATTACCATGTAGTCACAATGTGAGTACATGTCGACTCAATTAAATGGTAATTACCCTTACAGCAACCATGTAACACTAAGGATAATCACCATGTTCTCTGTAATTTTTTAAAAGATCTTGGGGTGGGGGGGGAAGTAAAGCTAATTTGTAGGGAGCATATAACCAAATGAATAATTATGTAGCAAGTGGCTAAAAGGCAGTTACAGAATAACTGCATGCTATTTGATCTTACCATGAAAACATGTTCTAATAGACCATTCCCCAAAATTATTTCTTTTACCTGTACAACACTTTTCAGTTTTCCTTCTTTCCTATGGTCTGCTTTCTTCTAAGCTCTAAATAGTTGGAATTATATTAATAATAATTAGTTTTATTAATTTACTAATTAAGTAATTATATATACATGGATATCATAATAACTGTTATTCATTACCAGTTAAAATTAAGACAATTTTTTAAACCAAGTATAAAATTTACATTTCCCTTATGCTGGGTAGAACAGGGATTTTTTTTTTCTTTTTCAATATTAATAAAATGCAGTGCACTTCAGAAACAGTGCACAGTAATAACTGCCCTTCTTCCTTCTTTTTTTTCTCTCTTTTCTTCTCACCTCTTCTCACCTCTCTCAGTCCTAGATGCCTTTAAGGAAGGCTCTCTCTATATCACTAATTATTCATACCAAACAATTCTGGCTGCCTTCCCCCTAACCACTTTTGAATTAGAAATTCATGGACAGAAAGAGATAAAGGGGAACAAATACATATGCACATATGTATTTACATATGTATGTACATACATGATTACCTCTACATAGATATCTATGTTTCTATATATATATATATGTATCTATCTACCTAGTGTCATGGAAAGTTAACTAGAAGGCAAATGGAACTGGGTTCTAGGCCCAGCTTAGTCACTGTGTAACCCTGAGCAAGGCTCTCACTCTATCTCAAGTACCTCATGGATAAAATTGTGATAACTATGCTTCACTGTGAAGATCAAACTGAATAATATTACGGGATAGTGTTTGTTTTGAT
The DNA here is from genome assembly GCA_028658325.1 of Potorous gilbertii. Classification (NCBI taxonomy): domain Eukaryota; kingdom Metazoa; phylum Chordata; class Mammalia; order Diprotodontia; family Potoroidae; genus Potorous; species Potorous gilbertii. The sequence continues at coordinate 3,368 of JAQQSK010011244.1, read as the reverse complement.
GAAGTGCTCTAAGAATGCAAGCTGTGTTCGCTTATGTTTTATATTATGATTTACCATGTTGGGGTAGCTAGCATTTTGTGGTTGTTGTTTTTAAATAATAAAGTACTTATTTATCCTCAGATCAAGTCCTTCTCACCAATTTCTCATTTACCTGGCGTTTAAAGTAATTAAGTCTAAAAAGGTGTCAGAACACAGTTCCAGCACTTTCTTTTAGGAGAAGAAAGTCCTAAAGTCTCAAGAAACAACATGGAGCAATAATTAAATAAATATTCTTTTGATAACAATAGTCTAGGAAGCAATAATGTGTTATACTGAATAATTTAGTAGTTTAGGAGTTAATATTGGTGCGGGGTCAAGGGGGAGAGAATAGAACTTTCCAACATTGCCAAACTGTCAAATCTCCAGTATTTATTTTCTTTTTCAAGATGTTCTGAATGGCCTCTGGGAGGCACAGATTAAAAATATGACTATATTACACCTGTCTAAGGATACTTATGGGTTTCCATGCTTTGGTGAGACTGTCTGGCCTGCAATATGTTTCACCAAAGTGATTCATGTTTCCATTCAGTTCTCAGAGGACAGGGTGGATGGTGGATGAGAATCCTTATATCCACACACAGACTGAAATAGACCATCTCTTCTGGGATTCCTAATGTTACTAATGCTTGTTTCATTGACAATACAAAATGGACCCAGATTACTTACATTCATTTTGTCATTCAACACACTTCTCTGTCATGATGGAAAGTCAAACGAAATTATGACTGAAATATTTTTTCCAAGTGTGAAACAGCATATGTAACCAAAATAATACAAAGTCAAAGCCAATAAAATGCCAACAAAACTAAGTACTGATTTATGTTCATAACAAAGTAGAAGGCACATTGGTCAAGGAAGATAGCAACATTTTTTAAAACTAGACTTGAGATATGTACGATAAGTTTTTGTTTTTTCTCAGTGCATGTGAAGACTAAACCATTCATTGTCTGCTTAGCCATCCTGGGCAATGTAGTTACTATCATTTGAAACCAGAGTATCTTCTGGCTGTTTGGAATAGGGGAGAGGATATAAGGACTTATCACTTTCCCCATTCAGCTACCATCAGGACAGTAGGTCTCAAGAAAGTAGGCCTCTGAATTCATGTGATTGAAGATAAGACTTTCTGTTATTAATAGAGTAGGTCGCTTGATCTTCATAACTGTCCCTCTGGCCTTAGTACAACAAAATATATGAAATTACCTATTTCTCTGTGAGGGTAGATCTGAAGAGGTTCAGATATAGAAAAAAAAAAAAGAACATGACTAGAAGCTTGGGACCTGACCAGACTAGAAGTAGAAGGTAGGGCTTAAAGCCCCAGATCTTTTGAGGAATCTAACTCTTTCAGCTCTTTTCCCTTCTTCCTGGCAGGCAAATAAGAAGGTACTGCCTTCTTAGTCTGCTTTGTCTTTTCCCCTTAGTACTGTAAAGAACCCCATGGTTTTTCTTCTCTGTGGGTAAAGGTAGGTCGCAATGTAGGTCTCCCTGCCTTGCAGGAAGGGAAGCAACCGACAGTATAATAGTTTTCTCTCCTCTTATCTCCCGCTCTCCTCTACCATTCCCTCCTCTTGTTTCTTTCTCTCTCTCCTTCCTCTTAGTGCTCTTATCTACTGCTTCTCTCTCTGCTCTCCACCTCCCCTACTTCTCTTCTCTTCCCCATCTCTTCCTCCCCTACACTTTCCTAGAAGTTGGGAAGTTTATGTAGCATCATGTCAAAGTTGGCTCAACTGGGTCCAGGAAAAATAATCCATCTCCATGATCTTTTCGGGAATATCATTTTGTCTCATATCCTCAGAGGTCTGGTTAAAGATTATAGTCTTAATGTAATAAAAGTCATTTTGATGGGTTTATATGTTTATCATTGAACTAAACATTGAAAGTCCTCATTAAATACATCTTGCTTTTTTGGAAAAATTGCTTGCTTACTCAATGGGGTCCCTCAAGAATCCTACGGTCAGTCCACTGTTGAAAAGATCCTTTGCCTATCTGTCTTCTAGCATATTTAGTAATTCTTGGTTGAAAAAAATAGTTGATCTCTAAGGTTTCTGGTAAAAGAATATAGGCAATGCCTCCCCAAAAGAATGTGTTCCAGTCTCTGTCACAATACGGGTGAGCTCTTAGTTGAGAAAATGCCAATAAGTGATCTCACTCCTTGCTGATGCCAAATTCTAATGTGAATGGACTAGTGGATGGATGAGGCCCAGATTTAATCTTTTGTCCTATGATTAAGCAATAAGGTGAGGTGAAAAAGAGATGAAGTGCCTTACCTAAGGTCACATTAGTAGAAAGGAACAGACATGGGACTCAATCACAGGTTCTTCCCCTGCAAAATTGGAATGATGATAATTGTACTGTATACTTGAAGGAGTTATAGGATAGCAAAAACTGCTTTATAAACGAGATATTCTTATCTTTATGTTATGGAAATACAGAAGCACGCACCAGACTGAAATCCAAGAAGGCAAGTGCCTGGGTTCAGGGATACCTACCAATACATAGGGAAAACTCTCAAAGGTAAGAACATTCAGTGATCTGGCAAAAGATATTAGGTAAATGTCGAGGCAGACAAGCATTCGCTGGTACAGAGTTTTAATAAAAACCCACATAGCTGGTAAGGGCAAGCAAAGATTTAGGAATGGGAAATTAAGTCAGGGACCCAGTTTCTGGTACTGGGGTACAAGATCAGGGTCAAGGTTATAAGGAATCAGACCAAATATTAATTATAATGACTGAGTTACAAGGTCAGAGTAGGAGCAGTAAGGCTGACCATCCCTAAGCCACTTGCTCCGTGCCTTCTTATGCCTTATTAGAGATAATATTCATCACCTACACTGTATGGTCTCTCTAGAAATAGAATATGCTAGAATTTATGGGTAGGGAATCTGCAGCAGGTTCCTTACCCCTGTGCGAGATCCTTTTGGACCCTAAGTCAGATTTAGGTGCCCTGTGCTGGTAGAAATTTTTGAAAACAGACAATATTATCAACCCCATTTTATAAAGCGCCAACGTTAACCTATGATTAGATCCATTAAGAACCAACAAAAATATACTTAGGGGCAAAACTCTGTGAAAATCTGTAGCAATCAGGCATTTGTCCCAATTCTTCCATTTGGAGTCAAATCAAGTCAAAAAGCACTTATGAAGTGCTTTCTAAATGCCAAGCATCATGCTAAGCAAGCATGGATAAAACAAACACAGACAAAAAAAAAGAGACATTTCCTGTCTTCGATAATCTCATATTCTTTTATTTTTATTTCAATATAAATTTATTTATTTAACTTTTTACATTCATTTTCACAAAATTTTGGTTTCCAAATTTTCTCCCCATTTGT
>JAQQSK010011243.1:0-12349 GCA_028658325.1 Potorous gilbertii | reverse complement strand
AGAACTGACTCAAATGTATAACTATACAAGTCATTCCCCAATTGATAAATGGTCAAAGGCTATGAACAGGCAGTTTTCAGAAGAAGAAATTAAAGATATCTATAATCATGAAAAAAATGCTCTAAATCACTTTTGATTAGAGAGATGCAAATCAAAACAACTCTGAGGTACCATATCACACCTATAAGATTGGCAAACAAGACAGAACAAGAAAATGATAAATGCTGGAGAGGATGTGGGAGAGTTGGAACACTAATTCAATGTTGGTGGAGCTGTGAGCTCATTCAACCATTCTGGAGAACGGTTTGGAACTATGTCCAAAGGGCTACAAAAATGTGCATATCCTTTGACCCAGCAATATCGCTACTAGGACTGTATCCCCAAGAGATCATAAAAATGGGAAAGGGTCCCATGTACAAAACTATTTTAGCAGCACTCTTTGTAGTTGCCAAAAACTGGAAGTCAAGGGGATGCCCATCAATTGGGGTATGGCTAAATAAATTATGGTATATGAACCTATTGGAGTACTATTGCACCATAAGAAATGATGAACAAGAAGACTTCGGAGAGGCCTGGAAGGGCTTATATGATCTGATGCTGAGTGAAAGGAGCAGAACCAGGAGAACTTTGTGCACAGCAACGACCACAGTGTGTGAGAGTTTTTTCTGGTAGACTTGGAACTTCGTAATAACACAAGAACTTACTAAAAAAAAAATCGCAATGGTTTTCTAAGGCAAAATGCCTTCCACACTCAGAGAAAGAACTATGGAATTCATTCACAGAATGTAGCAGATCATATGTGTGTGTGTGTGTGTGTGTGTGTTTGTGTATTAGGTTTTGATTTGTTATATGATTTCTTCCATTTATTTTAGTTTATCTACATAGCATGACTATAGTGAAAATGTATTCAATAGGAAAGTATATGTAGAACCTATACAGAATTGTATGCTGTCTAGGGGAGGGAGTGGGGTAGTGGGGGGTAGGTGTGGAGGGGTCAAAATCTAAATTTTATGGTAGTGATTGTAGAACATTGAAAAATAAATTAAATAAAATTATTTTTAAAAAATAGAGAAAAAAAAAGAAAGAACAACAAAAAGAGAAAATGGTATGCTTCAGTCTGCATTCAGACTCCATAATTATTTCTTTGGATATAGATAGCATTTTCCATCATGAGTCTTTTTGGAATTCTTTGAGATCATTGTATTGCTGAGAAGAGCTAAGGCTGTCATAGTTGATAATCTCATAGTATTGCTGATACTGTGTACAGTGTTGAGATACATTTTTTCAGATTTGACTATTGTATGAATTTATTTTGCTTAACTACTTATTTATTATAAAGGAAGGCCTTTATTTGCGAAGAGGAGAGTGTTAGTTTGGAGAAGTAGTAATGATAATTATTTTTTAAAAAGAGAAAGTATCAAAAGAAACATTTAAGAATTAATAAGAGGAAGAAGAAAGTTCATAGGATCATAACTTTAAAGCTGGAAGGGACCTCAAAAACCATGTAGTCAAACCCTCTCATGAGGAAATTGAGGCCCTGAGCAGTTAAGAGACGTGGCCACGGTCAGCACAGAATATAGGGTATAAATTCAGACCCTCTGAATGCTTTTTCCATTGTTTCATGTAGACATGAATAGACAGGGGCAGTATAGGTACTATTGTGTTAAATTTCATATATACTTTTTAGGAAGTGAATTTTGTGGTAAGGTATCATAAGTTCCAAATTTTTGTTGTTACAAGGGTAGATCATGGTGGGGTAATAATACTTGGAAATGCCTATGTTGCAAAAATAAAAGGACTTAATAATATACATATATATTTTTAATGTTCTAGGACCCTTAAAGCTCTTCAGAACCTAGCCCCTTTCTACTTTAACAGTCTTTTTAAACTTTATTCTCTAAACCTTCTGTGATCCAGTTACACTGGCCTACTTGCTATTCCTTGAATTTTATATCTGTAGTCTCTTATTTATACTGCTTGTCTCCTACACTTGGAGTGCTCTACTCACTTAACCTCCACCTCTTAGTTTTTCTTGCTTTGTTCAGGAGCCAGCTTAAATCCTACCTTCTATAGGAGGCCTTTTCAGATCCCCTTTCACTGCTAAAGCCTTTACCTCTCAGATTACCTGTCACCTAGTCTGTATGTAACCTTCTGTGTGCCTAGCCATATACATATTGTTTCCTTTATTACAATATAGGCCCCTTAAGGACAATGTCTGTTTTAGCCTTTCTTTGTATCCCCAGATCTTAGCATATGGCATATAGTAGTGCTTAATAAATATTTGTTGATTGTCATCATATTGATCCATATTCAATCCCAAGTCTGAAGTTTTACCTTTCTGTAATTTTTTTTAAAAAGGCTTTGAGGAAGTATAAAAATCATGCATAGATTTTTCACTATCTTCTTCATAGTTTCTGCATCTTTATTTTTTGCATTTTATTTTAGAGGATGTTTCGGTTTTAGGAGGAAGGAGTGAGGAGAGATGAAGAGCAATTGCTATTGGATGGCATAACAAAGGAATTCAGCCATCCTTTACCTGCTTACTGTATATTACAGTTTAAACCGCTAAAATCCAGCGTTCTCTTTTAGCATCTGTAGAGCTCTTGAATGCTTGCGGAATGCTTTACATTTGTAAATACATCTTATTTGATCCTTGCTACTCCCTAGCGGGGCAGGTCCTGATGTTATCTTCACTTTACCCAGGAGAAAGCTGAGGTTCCCGAAGCTTAAGTTAAGTGACTTTTCCCTGGGTGGTGTGGCTGCGCAACGGGTGAAGTAGAATTCTGATGCGGGTCTTTATGACTGGACATCTAGTACTCCATGGAGTTGTGCATCATTATTCAGAAAGTAGGATTATTAACAACAGTTCAACATTGCATAAGTTAAATAGGCAAGTGCACTCCCCCCAAGATGCTAACACAGCCAGACTGCTGATTCTTGCAAGCCTTTTGAAAAGTAATATTCAGTAAACGTTAGAAAACTGATTGTACTTTTCATTGCAATACTTCTTGCTAGAACTTTATCCCCAAAATTATAAAAATCAAAAAATTCTTATCTGCACACAGAGATAGTCATACTCAGTTTGCAGTAGTAAAACAAAAACAAAATCTACCTATATTTCCAACAATTGAAAAATGGCTATATGTTATATATTAACATAATGGAATATTATGGTGCCATGAAATGACAACTCTGAAGTATACAGGAAGTTTAGAAAGATTTTTATGAGATGTTAACAAATGAATCAGCACAACCAAAATTAGGTACATGAGGATAATAAGTATTTTTAAAAATAATACGACAGCAGGGGTAAAGGTGACCAAACTTTGGATAGACTTGACTTGGCAGAGGACACAGAAGAGTAACATTTTCTTTTCCCATTGACTAATTCCTTTGGTTTTTCCTAAGAATAAACATTTTGTTTAAAATATTCTTTTTGTATGTGTTTGATCACTACAGGTTTAAAATGAGTTTGCACGCACATGTGCGCATACATATATGTGTATATACATATGTTTATGTGTATGTGGGCACACATATGTGTGTGTGTATATGTGATATAGACTAAACATATTGGATTAACTCTATTTGGATTCTACTACCTCAGTGCTCAGGCTCCTAAGAAGATGAACTTAACAGAACGTCTGGATTTGACCAGATATATACAGAAAAATGTTCTAACGGTGATACCAATTTTAAAGGTACTCAGGGAGCAGTTTTCAAGACAACTTGTAGGGGAAGATTCTAAATGTAGGAAAAAATGATCTTTTGCTTCAACCAAAACATGTTTTCAATACACAGATATAAATCATTATGCCTAGTTTATTATCTCTAAAATTTTCCAAAGAATGTTACGTTGACATATTGAAAGTATCTTTGGCAAAAACATGGAAAAAAGAAGAGGGGCTTTTACAGGTAATTTTGTCAGAGTTGACTAAGAGATATAGAGAATATTAAAGTTTCTCCTTTTGTACTGATACTAAAAATTCATTTGATTCAGAGCAGTCTTGATGTCTCTCTCCTCAGACATAATATCTTCCATGTGTGCATTAGAATTAAAAAACTATTTGACTGTAGTGATAACTATTTCGTAATTTATTAAGTATTGACATCAACCAGGATGTTAAACAGGAAGGCATCCTCAGCAAAGACATTTGCAGTGTCATAAAAGATCCCATACTGAGTCAATTATTTAAGTACAAAGCAGTGGCACAATCCGTGAAGAACATACAAAGAACAAGTGAGAGGTACACAGTAAGCAAGAGTAGACTTTATATTAGCAATAAAGGTTTGTCTAAGAAAGTTGGCAAAAAAAAAAAACAGCCCTCTCCTTGAGGACCTCACAGTCTTATGAAAGAGAAGTCATGTAAGCGACTACATGCAAACAAGATATATACAGGGAGGCAGTTAGGTGGCTCAGTGAATGGAGCACTGGCCTTGAAATTGAGTATGAGTTCAAATCCAGCATAGGCACTTGATACCTACTAGCTGTATGACCTTGGGCAAGTCACCTAATCCCAATTGCCTCATCTCTCCCTCCTTAAAAAATAAAGGAATATATATATATATATATATATATATATATATATATATATATATTTATTTATTTTTTTTTATATTTATATACACACACACATATGCATGTATATATGTATGTATGTGTATATATGCAAAGGATAAATTGTAGACAATCTCAGGGAAGGTACTAGAATTAAAGGGGAGATTAGGAAAGGCTTTTTACAGAAAATTGGATTTTAGTTGAGGCTTGCTGAAAACTAGGATGCAGAAATGAATAGGAAGAGAATTCAAGACGTGGGGGACAGCCAGTGATAATGCATAGAATCAGGAGATGGAGGATCTTTTGTGAAAACAAGTGGGGAGATCATTGTCACTGAATTGCAGAATACGTGCTGGTGGTGGGAGAAGGGTGAGATTATAATGGACTTTAAAAGACAAACAGAATTTTATGTTTGATGTTGCAGGTAAAAGACAGCCCCTGCTCTCTTTATTTATTGCATGAAGGGAGAGGAAGTGGCATGGTCAGATAAATCTGACAACAGAGTGGAGATTGAGAAGGATAAATTTGATAGCTGTGAGTGAAAGATGAACTGAAGTGAGAAGAAACTTGAGAAAGGCAGACCAATCAGAAGACTACTGCAGTAGTCCAGGTCTGAGGTGAGGGAGCCTGCACCAGGGTGATAGTAGGGTTAGAAAAGAAATTTGTATGAGAGATGTTATGATGGTTGAGTCTGTAAAACTTGGCAACAGATTGTGTATGGAGAGGTGAGAGTAATGAGTGACCCCTAGGTTGATTGGGAGGATAATAGTGACCTTGACATTAATAGGAAAGTTAGAAAGAGGTAAGGGGTAGAAGTCAAGCTACTGGAGTAAGTAGAAAGAAGTACAGCCTAAGTCTATCACCAGACCTCTTCCATAAAGATCTGAGAAATGTGCCAGAGCACATTCTGATCAGAAAATCCAAAAACAAGTCAAAGTGAGTAATTTTTCCAGTCCATAGAGGCTGAGGGAGACAGAGGTCTGTAGATATTCGAGATGGGGTCTGATCAGCAACACACACCATCTGAAGCATTCTAGAACTCAAGAACTGAAAGAGCTGAGTCTGGGGACCAAGGCAGAAAAGAAATCCCTGGGGATCTCTACAGACTATTGTATGGTACATGAACGAGTGCCATCTGGCAGCTTTCATCACTTAATTTGGGGTTACATCTCCATCATGGAAAGCAGTCCTATGAGAGATTGCTAGCAGATCTCTAGCTGCCATACAAACAAGAAACTGAAGCTCTGTGAGTCTGATCCCAGGAGCAGAGTATCTCTAGTTTTTAGCCCAGGATGGAATTTTGGAGTGAAATAATCAGGGCAGAAGGCCTAGACCAAAGGGGAACATGCAAAGCCTCTCAGTGGCTGATAGTAGTTGGATCCTGCGTCAATTTACTGAATCTCTCAACCAGGGACAAGCCAGTAGAACCAAGCATGGATCAGGACCTTGTAGAACTCAGACCAGGAGGGTAGTGAGAAGACTTGGAAGTACTGAAAGCTTGCTGTCCCCCACCCCCATCCCATCTGAGCTGTGAAATTAGCTGACAGATATAAAGAGACAAAAGCTCAGGCCATGGTTTCTACAAATAGCAGTGCCTAGCACTAACAGAGTCCAAAGTCAGGAAGCAGCCTGAAAGAATAAGCAAACCCAAAAAAGAATCCCACTGCAAAGAGCTATTATGGTGACATGGAAGCTCAGTACAAATCGAGAAGAGAATGATTGGAAAACATCTACAGGCAAAACCTCAGAGAAAAAAAATACAATTTAGACACAACTCCAGCCAGAATTTCTGATAGAGTTAGAGTTTTAAAAAGAGCTAAAAAATTATTTTTAAAAAGTTGAGAACGGTAGATGAAAAAAAATGATCGAGATGAAAAAAAGAACACTTTGGAACAAGAAGTACAAAACTCTACCCAAAAAAATAACTCCCTGAAAATTAGAATTGACCAAATAGAAGCTAATTCCTCTGTGAGACATGGAAAGAAAAAATAATAAAGTAAAATCAAAAGACTGAAAAAATAGAAGAAAATATGAGGTATCTCACAGGAAAACAACTGACCTGGAAAACAAACTGAGGAGAGATCATTTAAGAATCATTGTATTACCTGAAATCAGCCAATGACCGAAAAGAGCCTGAATATCTTTTCAAGAAAGAAACTGCCCAGATCTCTTAGAACCAAAGGACAAAGTGGAAATAGAAGGAATCTACTAGTTACCTCCTGAAAGAAACTTCAAAATAAAAACTCCTAGTAACATTATAGTTAAAATCTAGTTTCTACATCAAATTGAAAATTTCTGCAAGTAGCCAGAAAGGAAAGATAAAAGTACCAACGAGCAATCGTCAAGATCACACAAGATTTAGTAGATGTCATCACAGAGTTGTGGAGAGCTTGGAATATGATACTCCAGAAGGCAAAATATCTAGGCTTGCAAACAAGAATAACTTAACCACAAAAGTGAGTATAATTTTACAGGGCAAGAAAATGAATCTTTAATGAAATCAAAGACTTCATTTCTGAGACTAAGCAAAGTTAAAGTATCTACTTTCTTATGTGGAGCAGTGATGCATTTGACTTCCTAGAACTCTCATCAGAGGTCACACCAATCTAATTAGACCCTCAGTATGATTTTATGTTTTGATGATCTTAAAAGAAGAATGGAAAAGGTGTGGAAGAGGAATACACTGGGAGAAGGAAGAGAGGAAGAATGGGCAAAATCATCTTACAAATGCAATGCACAAGTTGAAGTCTATATATTAAGAAAGAAGTGGGTTGTGAATGGGCAACACTCAAAATCTCTCACCTGAACTACTTAACAGGAGGTGAGAATACATAGTACACACCTGCACCTGGGTACAAGAATACATTTCATCCAGCAAGGATACATCCAGGAGGGAAAGGAAAGGGATAAGAAGAGAGGTAGATTGAAGGAGGAATAAGTTGGAAGCAAAGAAAAAAGAAAAGGAAAAGTATAAGCATAGGATGAAGGGATACAGCAGAGTTTAGAATGGATTAGACACTATAATCCAACAATATGTTTATAATAAACATACTTGAAACTGGAAAGATACACACAAAATTAAATAAGGGGATGGAGCAAATTCTATTAAACTTCAGTTAAAATGAAAAGGGGCAGGGATGACAATCATGATCTTATACAAAATAATTACAAAAGCAGACCTGACTAAAAGAAATAAAGAAGCTATATTTTACTAAAAAGTACTATAAAAAATTAATAACTCTGTACACTTAACATATATATGCCAAATGGCACATCTACATTCTTTATTTTTGAATATATTACATGAGTCAACAAACAATTTTATATGGGTTATGCATATATAGTTATGCAAAACATGTTGCCATATCAGTCACATCTATATTCTTAAAGGAAATATTGAATTAGTTACAGGAAGGATAAACTATAAACAGTAAAAGTATACTATCTCAATTTACTCTTTTCATATCTTGAAAAATTAACCAAAACCAAAACAAAGAACTTGTATAGAATTTTAGAAAATGATAACCTTCTGGAGAACATTGAGTAGACTTGGAAAGAACCTATTTCTCAACCGGGCATTGGTACCTTAATAAAAATTGGTCATGTTTTATGTAAAACCCCATAAAACAAATGCAAAATAGCATAATGCAATGAAAATTACATTAAATAAAAACCCTTTGTGGCAAAGTTTAAAAATTAGAAATTTAATCCTAAAAACCAGTGAGTCAAAGAACAAAGACAATTTCTTTAAACACAATGACAACATGACAAAATGTGGGGGATGAAGTTAAAATGGTACTTACTAGAAATTTGTTTTTCTAAATGCTTTCATCAGTAAGAGAGAAAAAGAACAGATCAATGAATTGGGCCTTTAATTTTTAAAAGCTAGAAAACAGGCAAATTTAAAAACTCCAGTTAAACACTGGAGTAAAAATTCTGAAAAATAAAGAAAAGATGAACAAAGTTGAAAGCAAAACACCCATTAAATGAGTAAATAAAACTTAAATGAGTTAAACCTAAGTGGTTTTTTGGGAGTGGAGTGGTGCAATAAAATAGATAAGTCATTAGTTAAATTTATTTTTAAAGAGAAAATCAGATTACCAACATCAAAACATGAATAAGGTGAATTAATAGCCAGTGAAGAAGAAATTAAAAAAAAAAATTTAGGAGCTATTTCACACAACTGGATGCCAGTAAACTAACAACCTAAATGATATGAATGAGTAGTTAGAAAAATATAAATTGCTCACATGAACAGAACGAGAAATAGAGTACTTAAATATCATCTTGGAAAAACAAATTGAACAAATTATAAATAAATTCTCAAAGAAAAATCCCCAGGACCCAGATGGATTTGTAGGTGAGTTTTACCAAATATTTAAAGAACAATTCCAGTACTACACAAACTAGCAGTGTTGTTTTTTTTTTTTTCAAATACAAAAGAAGGGAGCATATAAAATTTCTTCTGGGATGTAAATGTTCTTGATACTTAAACCCAGGAGAGTCAAAAACAGAAATAAATCTGTAGAAAACTATCCTTCATGAATATTGATGCAAACATTTTAATTCAGATATTAAGGAAGTTACAGTAACATTTCCCAGAAATTATACACTATTACTAGGCTGGATTTACATCAGGATTTACTGTAAAGTAAATTATAAACATAGTATTAAAAACAAATCATGTTATAATATAGGTCAACATAATAAAGAACAGGTTTTTGCTGGAAACTTAAAATTTCTTGAATGACAGCACCCATTCCTGTTAAAAATATTAGGAAGAATAGAAATAAATAGAAGTTTCTATAAAATGAGAAGCAGCATTATCTCTTACAAGGATAAGCAAAGAGGTCTTTTCAGTAAGATTAGAGATAAAGCAAAGAATGGATATTATCACCATTACTATTCATTATAATGCTAGATATAGCAGTAAGACAAGAAAAATAAATTGAGGAAATAAACACAGTTGAAAAAACACTTCTTGCAAATGACAGTGATTTACCTAGAGAACCTAGAAAATCAGTTAAAAAAACTGATTGAAACAAGGAGCAATTTCAGCAAAGTTGTAGTGTGTAAAATAAACCCACAGAAAACATCAGCATTTCTGGATACTACCAATAAAATTCAGTAGAAGGAGAGAGTGAAATTATGTTTAAAAAACTACAGGTAATACAAAAGATTTGGGAGACTACTTTCTAAGGCATACAGGAATTAGTGTGAACATAATTATAAAATACTCTACTCAAATACAGATCTACATGGTGAAATAATAAATTGCTTATGGGTAGACTGAACCAGTATAATAAAATGACAGTAGTACCTAAATGTATTTACTTATTCAGTTTCATATGAATCAAACTGTCAGAGAACTTTATAGAGGTAGAAAACAATTACCTGGAGAAAACATTACAAATATTAAGGGAATTATTTTTTAATGTGAGAAGGAAGAGGGCTTGAATGAACTAGATCTCAAACTTTACCACAAAACTACAATTTGGTTAAAACAAAACAAAACAGCTTAGTACCGGGAAAGAAATTGAGAGAGAATGATTAGTGGAACAGATTAGGTGCACGATATGAAGAAGCAAATACGTACAGTAGTCTAGTGTTTAACAAATCCAAAGATCTAAAATATTGAAACAGGAAGTAATTATTTGACAAAAACTGGTGTGAAAATTGGAAAGCAATGTGGCAGAAACTAGTAATAAATCAATGTCTTGATATATATATATATATATATACACACACACACACACACACACACACACACACACACACATACCAAGACAAGTTATAAATGAGTACAAGATTTATACGTTATAAACAAATTAGAGTAACATAGAAGGAATTACATGTCACATGTATTCATAGGGGAAGAGTTTATAGTCAGAATCACCAAGAAAGCCAGAAACTTTGGGGGGAGGGGTAGAGAACTTCGTAGCATTTTTCTGTGATAAATATCTAATTTCCAAGGTATTTCAGGAACCAGTTCTAAGTTGTAAGAAGAATAAAAGCCCTTCCGTAATTTGATAAACAATCAAAGCATATGAGTCGGCACATTTCACAGGAAGAGACCCAAGCTATCAATAGCCAGATTTAAAAATGTTCTTAATCACTAATGATGAGAAAAATGCAAATTAAAACCATTTTGAGGAATCACCTCACACCTATCATATTGGATAAGATGACAGAAAAGGAAAATGACCCATGCTGGAAGGAATGTGGGGAAATAGTTACCCTGATGATGCACGGTTGGTAGAGCTGTGAAAGTAGCCCAAGTGTTCTGGAGCACAATCTCCAGCTGTGCCTAAAAGCTATACAAGTATGCGTATTCTTTGACCCAGCAATACTACTACTAGATCCGTACCCCAAAGAGATCAGAGTGAGAAGAAAAAGATTCATGTGAATAAAAATATTTATTGTGGCAAAGCATCACAAACTTAGGGGATGTACATCAGTTGGGGAATGACTAAACAAGTTGTTGTGTATGTGACAGAAAGCTGTTGTGCTATAGGATATGACAGAGGTGATTGGAAAAAACCTGAAAGACGTTAGCAGAACCTGAGAAACAGTGTACATAGTTCAATAATTGTAATGATAACCAGCTATGACAGACTTAGTCACTGATAAATACAATAATCCACAGTATTTCCAAAGGACTCATGGTGAAAAGTGCTATCCATCTCCAGATAGAGAACTGAGACTCAGAGTGCAAATTGAAGCATGTTAGTTTTTTGCACATGGCAAATGTAGGCAATTGTTTTGTTTGACTATTGCCTATTTATAACAGATTTTGTTTTTATTGCTTTCTCAATGGTTGAGGGAGGGAGGTAATTCAGAATTGCAAATAAAATGAAATATAAGCAATAAAAATAGGAAAAATGAGTTCGCTTTTAGACATGGTAATTTTAAGATATCTTAAAATATTCATTCAAGATGTCTAGTAAGCATTTGGAGGTAAGAGACCAGAATATCATAGAGAGGTTAGGCCTAATAAATCTACATAGAGAATTAAAATGATAGGAGGTGTTCAAATTATAAAGTGAAATAGAATTAGAGGGAGAAAAAAAAAGGAAAAGGACAGAGCCTTGAGATATATTCTCACTTAGGGGATGAGACTTGGGTAAAAAAGTGAGATTGAGAAAGAGTTATGGTTAGATAAGTATAAGGAGAATGGATCAGAAAAGTATCCTGAAAACCAAAATGAGAATATTAAAGAGAATATGATTAACAGTGTCAAAAAAAACTGCAGAGGGAGTCAAGATGGCAGAGTAGAAAGACTCACATATGCTAGCTCTGAACCCACAGCCTTTGGATTTCCTCTAAAAAGAACTCTCAACAAATTCTGGAACAGTGGAAGCCGTGCAACAACACGGTGAAGGAGATTTCCATTCCAGAGAGCCCTGAAAAACCGAGCCCAAAGGTCCATTGCACACCGGACAGGAGCAGAGCCCTGCCCTGGCCACGTGGCACTGAGAGGAGCGAGCAGATCCGAGCAGGCTTCAGGGACGGAATCTCCAGTGGCCACAAAGGTCCCTCCACCAACAGATGCACAGGTCAGTGAGAGAGACATCTGGACGGGCTGAGAAGGGAACGGGGTATCTCCATGACTCGGGCCCGAGCAGAGGCAGCAGGTGACCAGAGGCTCCTGGAGCAGGCAGGAGCTGGGCAGCAGCTCCATTACAGAAGGTCTCTGCATAAACCCCCTGAGGGAACTGAGCCTGGGGGGCAGCCCTGCCCCCACCCGAGAACCTGATTTAATCTTACCCTGAATAGCAGCTGGCTGGCCAC
>JAQQSK010011242.1:0-12349 GCA_028658325.1 Potorous gilbertii | reverse complement strand
CAGCTGCCTCCCGAGGGGGTCCGAGTCCCAGAGATACCCCGCTCCCCTCTCAGCCCGTCTCTCTTACTGACCTGTGCGTCTGTGGGTGGAGGGACCTTCGTGGCCGCTGGAGATTCCGGTCCCTGAAGCCTGCTTGGATCTGCTCGCTCCTCTCAGTGCCGCGCACCAGGGCAGGGGGAGGGGAGGGCTCCACTCCCGTCCGGGGCGCGATGGACCCCTGGGGTCGGTTTTTCAGGGCTCTCTGCAACGGAAATCTCCTTCGCTGTGTTTCTGCATGGCTTCCACTGTTCCAGAATTTGTCAGGAGTTCTTTTTAAAAGAAATCTATGGGCTGTGGGTTCGGAGCTAGCAAATGTGAGTCTTTCTATGCCGCCATCTTGGCTCCGCCCTGCACTATTTTTTGGTTCTTTAGCTACATAATTTGATCTGAAACATTATTTTGAAGTCATTTGGAGGGCAGTGTTGAGAGAGTTCAGCCAGATTGCCTCTAATCTGCTATCTTCAATCTAAATGCATTCTGATTGTAACTAAAAGAAACAACCAATGTATATTTTAAATTTCTGTCCCTGCAAAGGAATTACATGAAAAGCAAAATCAAAACCCTAAGCAAAATGTACCCATTAATCTATGGTTGAAATCTCTCTTAAGATTCTGGGTTTTTAGCAGTGGCTAATCAACCAATAAGCTACAGCCATGCTAAGAGTCTCAAGTGACTTAGAAAATTATCTGAACAAGTAGACAAATTTGTGTGAAATTTTTATTTCTGAATCTAGTTTCTCTTTCTAAGTTTTATCTTTACCCTTTTTAGACATTCATTTCCAAGTTCAGCCAAAGAAGGCAAGTGTAGATGTTGCCACTTCTAAGGCAGAACATTCATTACATTAGTTTGACTGACAAGAAACAACATAAAACAGAAAGAAAAATTGTATTACAACCTCCATCCCTAAACTTTTTATTTTTATTTCTAACTCATATTTGAAAAGTAAAGAAAGTGACCCAAGACATCATCCAATCTGATCTCATGATTTTACAAATGAGGAAATCGAGGCCCAGAGAAGTTAAATGACATGTCATAATAAACAACAGAACTGGGACTAGAACCCACATCTTATTTTTTTTTAATTTTACCTTATTACCATTTGCCTCACAAAAATTTCTCTTTTTAAGTCAGGGATTTCTGAGAACCATCTTAAATAAGAATCTAAGTACCTTCCTGATTTATTTATTGAATTTATTAGTTATCTTTCTTCCAAGAGATCATCTAATTACTGGCCTCCTATACTCTGACAAAATGTCTTGAATATAACAGAAACTTTAAAATGTTTCTTGAAGCGGGGGCAGAACTTTGCTACTTGGTTAAGTTACCACAAATTTTGTATATTTTTTAAAAATATAAAGTTTCCATGATTTCAGAAAGAGCAAAAACCCCTGCATAAGTATGATACAATGCCTTGGTTTTGCTTTTTATACACTGAAGCAGTGTACCCTAGTGGCCAAAGTAATTAATGTCACCTCTTCAAAGGAGTGTGGTTCATATTATTCCCAGGACCAATGTTTTAGTTTCCTCCTCCTCTTCTTACATTCTTACTCTCTTAACCCAGCTCACTTAATGTGTACCACTTGTTGTTCCATTGACATCAGTTTGAAGAAAGATGTTTCTCCACATACCTATTTCTAGTAGATTTAAAACTGGCTTTCTTAATTTCCTACCTTTTTCCAGAGCAGCACAGGTCACTTCCCTATAAACACAGGAGTGTCACAAAAGAAAAATTAGGAGAAGTACATGGGTTTAGAGAGCGTACTTCAAGAGAAAAGATATATTCTAGCACTATGTCAGGGAAGTGAGATGAGAAGCAAGATCTGTATCAGGAAGTACTATGTGGTTTTGTACACTTCCGACACCTACCTCCCAAATCAGGATAGCCATGGACTTATTAAGCATTAAAAACCTGCCTTTTTCCTTCTCATATTTTCATAAAGTGTACCCACAATGAGTTTATAAATCACTTTTATAAATATTTTTATAGAGATGATCAGGTAAGTATATAAGTTGGTATTTACTGGAGTCCTCTTAATCAACAGTTTTGGTAACTTCAGTGGTTTTTCCCATGCATTTGGTATCTTACGCTCTTTATGATAACATGAAATTCAAGCTCTTGATACTTTCAAATTATATGGTTGCTTCAGTTCAGATTTCTTCTGTGTGTATTTGATCTGGTAAAGCCACTCTTCCCGATTTTTTTTCTTTTTATATGCCATTTTTACTTTTTCATGTAATACATCACTTAATGAGGTTTCATTGTATTGAGGGTGATAGCAGCTTACTGTAGAAACACTGTTCATCTTCTGGTAATGCCATATGACTGTAAACCATGAAACACAACAGTTTTCCAAAGAATTAAAATTGCAGGTAGGACCTAAATGGCAATTGAAAAATGCATAGTGGTCATAAGCAGGCTTTGGCATGTTACCAACAACATTATGTGTGTGTGTATATATATATATATATATATATATATATATCGTATGGGAAATGTATGATCAGCAAAGAAAGTAAACTGGTCATGTTGTAAGAGGAAGAGGTAATAAATGTTGAGACTAAGGACTGCACTAATATCCACAAAATGTTAAAAGATATAGAGGAGGTCAGGCTAGACTGCATATACATACATACCATATACATGTACATACCTACATGAATATACATACACATATGGGTGGGAACCTGTTTGTGCATTTGCAAATGTCTTTGTGACTCACATATTTAAGTAGCACCTGGTAAGTTTCCTCATTAGTTTTCAGAACACAGACCTTGCCCTCTGTGGTAATGGTAGTGATGGTATGGGGTACTCTATGTACCTGGCTCACAAAAGGCTAGCTAGTTAGAGAGGACAAGGTAGAGGAGCATTGAAGGGAGGAGTGTAATTATGTTGGAGACAAAGTCACAACTGGCTATAATGGGGGAGGTTAGAATGTGACCTATCTTCCCATCCTCTGATTGGTTGCTCACCTTTCCTTTATTCCATGACCTTACTTTGGAAACCTCTACTTTACACCTCTCCAAATTTTCTTGTAAACAGTTATAATCTTGTGACAAAGGTTTTCTGTTTCTGTTTTTCTGTGCATCTCATAATCAGCATTTCTTTAAAAAGCATTTTCCTTGAGTCACCTCAGAATGAAACATGAATTCTGCAGCAATCAACTGCTAACTGCCACCCAATCAAAACACTGGTTCTCAGCACTGGTGACATCGTTGACAGGTTGGAAACAAAAGGGTTCATGTTCACTTAGGCTCTGTTAGAAACAAGGAGAAAATGCCATGGGAAATGATGCCCAACCAGAGAAGGAGTACTTGGTTTGGTTTGGGGCTTTTGGAAAAGAATGGCAGAAATGGCAGAAATCCAGTATTGTTAAGCAAAGATCTCTACCTTCTTGATCAGCTTTCCTGCCTTGCTTTTCCACATACACACACACTAGCATTCACAGTTCATCGAATGGCATGTAATTAGGACTTCCTCCTTATGGTCAGGATGGCAGTTCTATTGGATGAATTACTTCATGACTACATTTTTTCTGTTGACTTGTGCTATAATGTTTGCACTTAAAGGACCCTGTTTCTTCACTTCTCTTTTTAACAGATCTTTTAAAAAGTTCCCTTTCAAATATTCTTTCAGTGCTGAACTTCAAGTCAGGGAAATGGAGAATTCAAATCTCACTTCTAACACTTACTACTCTTGTGACTAGTAATGGACAAATCACTCTTCTTTGAGCTTAAGTTTCCTCTGCAAAATGTGTATAAAAATAACCAGTCTCCTACCTTGAATGGTTCTTACGAGGTTCAAAGCAAATATGTTAAAAGGTTTTGCAAACCTTAAGGCACAAACTAAATGTTAGCTGTTCTCATAGCCTTTGATGATGCATCCTGCGGCAGCATCAGGTTCCTATTTTGATATTTTGTTACTTATCTGGTGTCTGTTCTTCTCTGGTAACTGTGTCACAAATATCCTTTCAGAGTCATAGTCAATAAATATGTCTACTAACATTGAAACAGAGCTACAAGTTGCCTTTACAACTACACCGTAGAACCGAGCAAAAGTCTGCCTGGAAGTCCCTATGAGCTTGATGTGAGTGCCCACCCCACCCCCAGTCCTCTGACCCCATTTTTTGATTAGTGGATCTGAGCCAGAGATATGAAGGAGGTGAAGAAAAAGCAGAGAAAAAACTAAAAGAGATTAATTTAATCATTTCATTTTAACTTGAAAATTACCCAAGAATAGACTGTGAAGGTTTATACAATTACCTGTAATTGTTCACTTGTGGCCTTTTTAATTATTTTCCGGATTTAGCTCCTAATGGAGATCATTACTGCAAACAAAATTCATTCTCTTGGTTCACAAGGGATTGTTTCGTCTCATGATAGTTACTTGCCTACAGGAAGTACAAACCACAAACTATAGAAGTTGCACTGATCGATGCAGCTTCAATGGGAAGTCATTATCAAGTGGAAGAACTGGCCATGGAATCCTGGAGTCCTTCTAAGTTCCCATGTGAGTCTGAAGTCTCTTGAAAGGGTCAAGACAGCTGTTACATAGAGCTGCCGTTTTGCTTCCTGTGAGTCCTCTGGAGCCAGGCAGCACCAGAGAGGAAGAGCAGCCTTTTCTTTTGGTAACAGAGAGAGAAAGGGGACAGCTCCTACATCTGAAGGAAAGAGAGGTCACACATGTTTTTGACTCAGATTCAGGAAAATTGACTAAGATCAATTTCAGTGCAATTTCAGCAAGCGCTGTGCTTAAGTGTGTGACATATGAGAGAGCCATAAATGTGTCTGCAAGTATGTACGTAGAATCCCATTCCTATGTGCATGTGCGCGCACACACACACGCACACGCACATACGCACACACAGTTTATCCTCTTTTCTTGATTTTTCAAGCAAGAATGTCATTGCTGGTCACATCTGTGTGTCTATGTGTATGTGTACACTTATGCATACCTATTCTTCAGTGTTTCAAGGATCTCTGAATTCATCTGAGTATTCTTCCTCCACTGCACATTATAAATACCTATATCCTTATTAAACAGTCTTCATGTGCAGCTGGGGCTGAAAACATTTATCGCTTGATACAGCAAAGGAATATGACAGTAAGAGGTGTTATACCCATAAAGTTTTCTTGTCTTAAGGTATTGGAAAGTATGTTTCATCTTAGTTTCCTATGACATGAAAACTCAATCATGTGAAACTTTGGCTTGAAAACTTTGGCTGCCCCCATATCTTTTAGGCTAAATTTTATGGTGGTGCTAGAGGCCCAGAGCTGTTATGAGGGGCTTTTTTCTTTTTTCTCTTCTTTTTAAGAAAAATAATGGTTTTGTACATGAGGTATAAAATTATAAACTCAAAATAACTCAAACAAAAAGGCTTTGCATCTTTTCTCATCTCTGCAAAAACATCCATCCAGTCAAAAACTTCATATTTGTCTTAGAATATTCTCAGAAGGCTCTGATGATTAGATGACAGAATAAAATCCCTAGAGTCCATAGAAATAGCAGGGGTAAAGAGAATAGTGAAGAAGCTAT
Organism: Potorous gilbertii; assembly: GCA_028658325.1. Classification (NCBI taxonomy): domain Eukaryota; kingdom Metazoa; phylum Chordata; class Mammalia; order Diprotodontia; family Potoroidae; genus Potorous; species Potorous gilbertii. The sequence continues at coordinate 6,777 of JAQQSK010011242.1, read as the reverse complement.
TCAAACTTTGTTTTCTTTTCATGTGGCTTGTTGTCTCCTCCTCCTCAGCCTCCTTGAAAATGACCCTGACTTCCAAAGTTTCCTCAGCCTGTGCCACCAAAGCCACCTTGGCTTCTTCCAACTGCTTCCTCAACCAGCAAAGCCTCTGTGACCAGTGTTGCCATAACTGCCACTGTGGCCTCCAAAGCCACCAGCCTTGGCCAAGTCCAGAGTTACTTTGTGTCCATCAATCTCCCTGTCTTCCAAGGCCTCTTTCAATGTTTAATAACTTTTTCGCAATTGAAGTTCACAAACACAAACTCTGTCTGTAACTGTCCTAGCATCAAGAGAGCTGTGAAATTAATCTTTCAATGTTTCTCCTGTTAGATCTTTGGACAGACTTTGGATGAAAAATGTTTTATGGGATTGGCTCCTACCAGGTGCTTATATCAGCAATCTTCCATCCCTGTAACTACAACCTGATCTCTCTGCCTTTCATCTCTATTTTGTTACAAGAATTCAAGGCGGCTTCTGCATTTTCTAAAGAGGTAAATTCAATGAACCATACCTTTTAGTTATTTGGAGGCAAGTTGATTCCTCTTGCCTTCTCACACACTTCCTGGAGACTTTGTTCAGCATCTGTGTCTTTCAGTCTGTGACTTGTTGTTATTCACCCTCTAGGAATTCTTCCCACCTCTTAAATTCTCTTGTCCTTGACACTTCTCCCCTGCATAATTCAGACTTAACACCCAGCCATCTCTTCCAAGACCTTGTTCACGTCTGCTTCTATCTTCAGTTCAACGTGGTTGAGTCCTTTAACTGTCCAATCCTTGGTGCAGACCAGTCTAAATGCAAAAGCATCTTCAAATCCTTCCTTGACTTCCTCCTAAGTTAGTTTATAAGGCAGCTTCTTAATGAAAAATGTCTTTGTGTCTTGATTTTTTTGTTCTCTCAGACTTATTTCTATCCAAGGCAGCACCACACTTTAGTCACCAAGGTTCACAACCTTGGTCATACTGGATTTTTCATTCTAACTTACTCTACATATGCATCCAATTATTTGCCAAATTTTGTCATTTTTACTTCTACAACATTTCTTACACCTGTCCCCTGCTTTCTATTGATTACACTTAGCCCTCATTCAGGACACTCACTGCCATTTGCCTGGATTATTGCAGTTATCTTCTAATTGGTCTCCCTGACTCAAGACTATCCATTCCAGCCTGTCTTCCCCATTGGTGCCAATTGACATTCCTAAAGTGCAGGTCTGGCCATCTTCCTTTACTCAAATATACTGTCCTAGGATCAAATCTTAGTTCAGCTTTAAGAAGAAGAATAGGAATTGGACCTGTGGTTTCTTTGTTATAAGTGAAGAAATTTCCTCTGGCAATGCAAGTTAGTACCTCTTCTATAACTTAGAGTCTTAGAAAGTTGCCTAGTGCACTGAGAGTTTAAATGAGTTGCCTGGGGTTACACAACCAATGTCAAAGGTGAGATTTCACCTTAGATTTTACTGGCTTTGAAGCATATTCTTCCTCTCCTTCAGCTTCCATTTTTTAAGATTTATGATATATGCAATTATTAATATAGTGGTGCATGTATATAACTTGCAAATAAGTAAAAATACATATGTTAGAGAATCCATGCTCAAAATCTTTTTCCTGATAGGTGTGCATGATCAAAAAAGTTTAGATCCGCTAGCCTAAGATATACTGTGAGAGGTCATCCATGTTATTTTTTTTTTTTTTTACTTTTAAGTGTTATGGTGTAAGTTCAGATAGCTTGTTTAAGATCTTTATGAATAAGGCTTGCCAAATGGTCTAAAAGCCCCAAGTAACCAACCCCAAGTACTTCATTACTTATAGGGAGCCCCATGGTTCTTTAGTGGGTCTTTTCTGAGTTTGATTTTTTTTTTAAGCTGGCCTGGTTGTCCTAGTGAGCAATGAGTTTGCACTTCCATTTAGATTGTCCTATGTGTTGCGTTGATCCACTGGGAGGATTTCAAGTTTCGTCTGTGTTGCAGGAACCTTTGTAGAAGTTTTGTCCAGATTTCTAGTTGGAATGTTATATTTCTTGCAGGAGTCCCTGGAGAAATTCCCAGTGCTGTGTATGTTGCATAGAGAAGTTTAGGGGTCAGTTGGAGCTAGAACTGGTAGAGTGGAGGTCATTTGGAGAGCAAATCCAAATGACTCCCCCACCTCTGGCTGCAAAAAGACCTAAACTTAATAAAAAAAAAATTGACATCAAGACCCAAAAGAAATCTAAGGTAAACATCAAGACTAATTTCAAGGCACTCAAGGACAGACTGTTTACTTATGAGGAAATGTCAACTGTATGTCTAAGATTATAATTAGTAATTAGGTAGCTCGAAAGAAAGATTGGGATAGAATAGAGTATGATGTGATTCTAAAAAATAATACCATCTAAGTAAAAGTAAAAAAGAATAAATATCTTATGTAAATGAGGTGCAAAAAGAAGAATTGATACAAAGGAATTAAATGGGGAAGAGGACTGGTAGTTCTGGAACTCTTCTCTTATCAGAAATGAGTTAAAAAGGGAACAATACATATAACTCTTACATCTATTCCTCATACTTATTTCTATCAAGGGCAGCATCATACTTTAGTCACCAAGGTTCACAACCTTGGTCATACTGGACTTCTCATTCTAACTCACCCTACATGTGCATCCAATTATTTGCCAGATTTTGTCATTTTTACTTCTCCAAGATTTCTCACATATAAAATTCAGAAAGAAGGCAAATGGGATAGGGATCAGGGAGAGAATAGGGGAGGAATTTTTTGGGGGGGTTCACAATCACTTTAATCATGTACATGTATTATTCCTTTAACTAAGCAAATATATCATTCACCTAGTTCAGGGGAGTCAGCACACTGAACTTTAAAAGAAAATACAGAGAAATCAAAGATCAAGAAACATGGCTTCCTCTGCCTAACATCAACAAAAAGGTCCAACTGTCTGACAAGCAAACACTTCCAGTAAGCCCCAAATAAAACCTCAACTCAGAGTATTTATACCGTTTTTAGAACCAGGAGGCATTACAACACTTGAGAACCAGTGCCTCATTAACAAAAGGCATGGACCTTCCCACAAATCTTCCCTAATCAAACTCCCCTTAATGGGCAGGCCCATTATGAGAAAGATCTTTAATCATATTAAAATAATAAACAACACAAATACATATAGTATTTCTAGTTAAAGAAACTCTTGTTTCTATACTTTACTCCTTTACTTAATTGATGAAGGTAAGATTCAATTAGAGGAACTTGATTATACTAAAACAAAAACAGCAAAACATCCTGTTTTGCTTGCCATCACAACTACACATGTATAACCTATATAAAAGTGCTTGCCTTTTCAGTTGGGGGCGGGGCATGTTGGGAGGAAGGGAGAGAATTTGGAACTCAAAGTTTTAAAAACAAATGTAAAGACTGGTTTTACATGTAACGGGGGAAATATAAAACACTAAATGAATATATATTTTTAGCAAAAGAAAATGCCTGTTAAGAAGTTCTTAATAAAGGCATGCTGAATGATTGAAATTATTTCATTATGAAATCATCAAAATCTGTCTCATTTTGTAAGCATGCAGAAACTAGTGACTATATCTATATGTTCATGTGGCTTTTTCTGCATCTTGTCTGATAAATAGGTATGCACAAATAGTTTTCTGGCATTTTTTTATTAACTTTATTTTCAGTGTTCTACAATCACTACCATATAACTTAGATTTTTTTTTCCCAACCTCCCCCTTACCTCCCACCTTAAGGGAGGAATTTTTAGAGGGAACCCTACTCACATCAGATCTGGGCTAAAAAGAGAACAATATATACACTTAAAATGGAATAAAAGTCTTCTAAATTTATCAAGAAATAAGAGAGTGAGGGAATAGGATAGGATGGTATAGAAGGGTGTCTAGATTAATGAGAGTGGGATAAAGAGGAAATAAGATACATATTTGAAAAGCTATAAAAGTCTTCTAAATTCAGATAGAAACAAGAGGGTTAGGGGAAAGGGTCTGGGGAGAGGGTAAGGGAGAGATCTTGGGAACAGAAGTAGGTTAAGTAATAGGAGGGCAAGGTAGCAGGTAGAAGTAAAGTAGAGGAGGCAGAAGGGATAGGAAATAATAGATAGACACAATAAAATAAAGATCAGGAGTAGAATGTTAGAAAAAAAACAGGGGTAGTAATCTTAGACAAAGTTAAAGCTAAAATAACTTTAATGAAAAGAAAAATAGAGAAACTACACTCTGTCAACTATATCAATATTGTCTTAGAACATAGAAAATAACTAAACAGTATAAGATTGGAATATTATTATGGTGTAGGAAATGATGAGTTGATTGATTTAGAAGATGTTATCCACCCTCAGAGAAACAGAGGACAAACAAGTATAGTATGGTGTTACATAGATGTATATGTCTATATATGAATGTGACTATAGACATCTATATATATATATATATATGTATATGTAAGTATGTATGAATATATATGTATATGTTTATGTGTATGGGGTGTGTGTGTGTGTGTGTGTGTGTGTGTGTGTGTCCAAGCTCAATTGTAGCCTTTTGGGGTGGGGGGAGAGAAGGAGGAAGGGGAAAAAAAGAATAAAATAAAAAGTAGACAGCAGAGAACAAAAAAACACTTAAAAGGAAGCAAAGATGGAGAGCTCTGAATACAATGTGTGGTGTTTTTCATATAGACTTCCTTGAAATGGAAGTTTATTGCTATGTGTTTTGAATCCTCTCTTATGCTCTGACATGCACATAGCAATGCTTTTATTTCTTTTCTTATTTTGTATTTAAGTTTATAATATGTTTCTTTTTCTTTTCTTATTGTATATTTAAGTTTTAGTATTTAAGTTTAAAATAAATTAATAAAAGAAAGACAGGTGGGGGGTGCTACAGATAGGAAATGTTGACTGCACTTTCAGATAAGGGTCATTGTATTATTAATTTTACTTAACTATTTTACTTTGTTACAAGAGATATCTCACAAAGTAGAAATACTTTGTAAATATTTATAATGTAAAAACAAAACACATCAACAAAACTGAGTAATAAAAAAGAACAAAACTCTAGTAACATCATAGACAAATTCTAGAGTTTCCAGGTTTTCCAATTTTTTTAAAAAAAATTTTTAAGTAGACAAAGTGAAAACACCAAAGAACAACCAGGTTTACATGAGGTTATGTTTCAACTACTCTAAAGGAAATAAATTCTTGGAATGTAATATTCCAAAAGGTAAAAGATAAAGGCTTATAACAAAGAATGACTTACTCTGCAACACCGAGGAAAATTCTCAGGAGCCAGGAGAGAGAGAAAGAGAGAGGGAGAGAAGAAAAGAAAAACTTTAATAGAAAAGACCACAGTTGCATAGAAACTTTTAAATGTGCAACCACATTTCTTGAAAGACATCTGGAAAGTTAGTTATATATTAAACTAATAAAACAATGATAAACTTCCTAGTTTTAATAGAAGGAGAAGAGAATAGCCTTCATTAAGAATTACTACTTTTCCCATCAGTTGGGGAATGGCTGAATAAATTGTGGTATATGAATGTAATAGAATACTATTGTGGTATAAGACATGATGAACAGAAAGATTTCAGAGAGGCCTGGAAAGACTTATATGAACTAATGCTGAGTGAAAGGAGCAGAACCAGAAGAACAACAAAAAGTGTGGGAGGAATTCTTCTGGTAGACTTAGTACTTCATTGCAATGCAAGGACTTAAAAAATTCCCTTTGGTCTCTTAAGGCAAAATGCATTCCACATCCAGAGAAAGAACTATGGAACTGGCTCGCAGAATAAAGCAGATCATTTTCTTTTCTGTTGTGTTTTGGTTTGTTTTATGATTTCTCCCATTCATTTTAATTCTTCTATGCAACATGACTGAAGTGAAAATGTATTTAATAGGAATGTATGTGTAGAACCTATATAAAATTGTATGCAGTCTCAGTGAGAGAGTGAGGAGGTAGGGGGGAAAGTGAGGGAGGGAGGGGAAAAAAATCTAAGATATATGGAATTTACTGTAGAACACTGAAAACAAACAAAATTTTAAAAAAGAATTAAAAAAAAGAATTACTACTTTTGTCAAGGTCTATAGAGGGAGTTAAGAAATAAACATAGAGAGGAGGAATGTCTCAAGGTCTGCTTCTGTGATGGGCCCAGGCTAACACCCCAAACAAGATCCAACCACCTGTCTGCCAACTTCCATAAGTTTTGTTTCTGGGGCTTCTCTAGTACCTGTCCCAGGATGAGACACCCTCCATCCCCCATATGCTAAACTCTTCTCCAACATAGACCACAGGAATTAAGAGGGGAGAAAAGAACAGGAAAAAGGAAAATATTAGGAAAGAAATGAAGAAGAAAAGAAAGAAGCATTGCTTTACATAATTAGGGTGCAGAAAAGAGTATACAAACATAGAGGAAGAAATGGAGTGGGGATTTTATGATCCTCACACATCTACATTTCACAAAGGAAATTTGACACATAATTTGGTGTAGAAATATATTAAACTAAATAAAGAAACAAATGGGAATGGGGAAAAGTAACTGATTCAAGAGGGAGGACAGATACAGAGAAGGAAGAGTAAAACAAACTTCAGTTTTATAGGGTAAATCATAAGGAGGGGTCAGGAAGAAAGATAAAGTATAGAAATTAGAGTCTGGGATTAGTGGAGGCATAGAAAATAAGAATAGACTACTTTAATATGAAATAATAGTTATCAATCATATTCCTTCTTTTCTGCATCTCTTGTTTTACAAAGTAAGA
>JAQQSK010011241.1:0-12349 GCA_028658325.1 Potorous gilbertii | reverse complement strand
GTCTTTTGAATACTTTTTAATGGTGCTACCATTTAGATTTTTCATTTAACACACACTTCAACCAATCTAAAATCCTGAGCTTCACCTCGGGACAGAGGAGTAGGGCTCATGGAAGTGGGAGTGGTGGGTTTTGGCCCCTTTCCTAATTTAGTTTTTTTTTCCTCTGAGATAACGGTAGGGAGTCCAAGACTTTAGGAAACAGAGTCTCTCCTCCTCCAAACTCCTTACTTTGATAGATAAGGAAATGGAGACCCAGTGATTTGCCCATAGTCCATAGCTTATTAAGCAATGACAGAGAGAGAACAAAAACCCAACTCTCCTAATTGTCTTTCCACTACTCCATGCTCTGTCTCGTCGATGGTATGGGTGAAAAGCTATTGAACTGAAAGCTATGCTCTGGGTTTGAAAATGACTTTACTAATACATGGGATATATGACCTTGGGCATAATAAATAATATATTCTATCAACAGAGAGAGCTCAAATGAAAGCCTGGATGTGAAAGTGCTTTGTAAGTGGTGAAGAGTAATGCTGATATGATAGTCGAGTGACACTGTGGATAGAGTGCTGAACCTGAAGCCAGGATTCATCTTCCTGAGATCAAATTCGACTTCACATACTTACTAGCTATATGTGACCTTGGGCAAGTCACTTAACCCCATTTCACTGAGTTTCTCATCTATAAAATGAGCTGGAGAAGGAAATGGCAAACCACTCCACTATCTTTGCTAAGAAAACCCCAAATGGGGTCAGAGAGAGTCAGGACTGAAATGACTGAACAACAATGAATATGCTAATATTAACTGTTTGGGCTAATTAGGCCCAGAGATGTGAGCCATGAATTTTTGAAATAGTCTTTGTTAAAGAGGTGTTTATTTTTGAAATAAATAGCAAAGGTTAGAACTGGAATCCTAAGATTCTACAAGAAAATTTTTTAGAAAGAAAGCTCACAAAATATCAGTTCTGAGGCATTTTATCTTGGGTCTGATGAAGATGAATTTAAGGCTGACTTCACTGTGTAAAGGACAGTAACCACTGGCTAGGTATCCATGACCATGCTATGTTAGAAGAATTGCCCTTAGGTTGAAATGCCTACAAATGAAAGGGATTAGATGAAATGTGAAAGACATTGAGAACCTCAGGTTTTGTAACTATTAAAGCAAGATAGACTTATATCCTAGATTCTTGGATGAGGCAAACTTTTAAATGATCGTTTTCTTCAAGTTATTTTATGATGAAATACATACTATGGCTATGAACCTCTTATTTTATATATAGCTCTTTCTTCATGCTTAACTGTTTATTTGAATTAAAATAATTCCATCACATCACAAGCTTTCAAGCTGAGGAAGGATCTTTGAAACATCTCATCTAGTCTTCTCATTTCACAGATAAAGAAACTAAGACTAAGGGGTTGTGACCTGCCCAAAATAGCCAAAAGTCAAACCTAGGTATTCTGACCCAAAGAACAAGTCAAAAGTTCTCCTCTAGAAAATAGATTATTTTTTTTTCCATTATAAAGTCATTAGGCCTCTGAGAATTTGGTGCTAGGACTGAATTTCTCATTGGTGCCTCTGCAGTAACATGGCAGGAGCAACAACCCTCCTTCTCTTGTTCCTGGGACATTTTGGAGAGAAATTCATTAATTCACAAAACATTTATTAATCATCCACTTACTATGTCCAAAACATTATGACAAGAACTAGCACAATGGATACAAACCCAAACCAAAGCAACAATCCTTAATTAAACAATTCTTAACATGTGTGTGTGTGTGTGTGTGTGTGTGTGTGTGTGTGTGTGTGTGTGTGTGTGATGGACTCCTTTTTGGATCCTAGTGAAGAATAATGTTTTTAAATGAACAAAAGACATCTGTTGTTCTTTTTCAGTCATGTTCAACTCTTTGTGACCCCATTATAGGTTTTCTTGGTAAAAAATACTAGAGTGGTTTGCCATTTCATTCTCTAGTTCATTTTACAGATGAGGAATTGAAGCTAACAGGGTTAAGTGATTTGCCCAGGGTCACACAGCTAGTATGGGTCTGAGACTGGATTTGAACTTGGGAAGATGAGTCTTCCTAACTTTGGGTCTGGCACTGTATCCACTGAAATTTGGTCTCCTGTACTGTTTACCTGTCCATAACAGAAGACATACTAGAATTAAAAGTAAACCAATTACACTGAAATACATTTATCAGGTTGTTGTTGGTTTTTAAATGAGTTCATAGTTCAGGTAAAGGCCCTTGCTCTTGCTTTATGCATTTATAACCTGGGGGAGGGAAGGAACAACATGAACACAGAAAAGTACATTTTTTAAAATCTATACAAAGGAAATAAAAAGCAATATGCAAGGGGGTAAGTAGAGGACACTACTGACAGCTTCATGTAGGAGGTGGGATTTGTGGGGGCCCTAGAAGAGCTTAGTGGTTCTTATGGGTAAAGATAAGGAGGAGAGTGCCTTTTCAAATAAAGCATGGAGGAGGGCAATGGGACATCGTATGCCAGGAGTAACATCTAGGTGGATTAGTGTGCAACAGAGAGCAAGGGAGGGAGAGTGAGAATGAATTCAATCTGGAAAGTTCATTGTGATGGGCACTGAGGGACAATTAGAGGAGTTTGTTTTTAAATCCCCATTAACTGGGGATCCATTGATCATTTCTGCTTGCCTCCCTGGGAAAGCAGGGATCTCTAACACAAACTGGCATGGAATGGATTTTTTTTATAAGATGTAGGGAGAATGTGGCATCTCTATCTATCCCTCTAGGCTCAAACTAGTTTTCTGACGTGAAGGTGAAGTGATTGGCACCAGCTTTTTGTTGTGTTAGGTTGTTTTTTATTTTTAACTTTAATTTGTAATTCCAAATTTTCTCCCTCTAGTGGAAACCCCCAACCCCGAACATTGATGAGGCATATATATGATACTCATTATATATATGAAATTATGCAAAAATATATATTTCCACATGAACCATGTTTTGAAAAAGTAAGTGAGAAAAATTTTAAAAGAAAAACATTATGGTCAGTCTTCACTCTTGAGTCCACTCAGGATGTTTTGAAATTTCTACCTGGACCATTCCACAGTTCAGTTCTACAAGATAATGGATTCGGAAAAGAATTGCCAGGAATGAGGATGAGAGCCAGAAAATAGAGGAAAAGACTTTAGAATATTGGAATGGAGAAAATGTAAGAAAGTGTATCTCATAGTCTCTTCTTCTAACAACACAGAACTAGGGAGTTTCTATGATGTAAAGGAAAGATTACACCTACTAGAAGAGAAGAGAGAAAATAAAGTGAAAGAATATAAGGAGGGGCAGTGTCAGGGTGTTCATCCCAGGGAAAATGGTAAGAGGTAATATCAACATTTTCACATTCCATTAATTCCAACCACAACTAGGGAAGGTTGGCCACAATTTGAATAATTTGTGACTCCCTTTCCAAAACAATTTTTTTTCCATTTTACTAAATTGTCAGTTACTGAAGTCATTTTAGAACAATAGATACTTCCTAGCCAAAGTGAAGAATAATAGTCCCTTGTCCTCTCATAGATTGATTGTTATGTGGTGACAAGTATGTCTATCTGGAGTAAAGCCAGGTGGGAAACTATTTTAGAGTATACCTTTCCAATTGTTGTAGTAGTGAGACCACATCCTAGGAATTAAAAGTCAGCTAAAATCATCAACTGGGACTGGATAAGTCTTGGGGAACTGTTTAAAAATTACATATGTGCCTAAGTATTTTTTCTTGCATTTAATTCATTTCAAAACTGTTTATGTATTTTATACAGCTTGGAATTTGCATGTTACTTAACCACCATTTTCAATTTTTTTTATCCTAATCAAGCTAGCATGGGTTTGAAAGTTCTTTCTTAGAAAATGATGCTAAATAGAATTTTAAAAGCAAGGTGTTTCTTCTGTGTACCAAAGGAATTCCACCAGAATTCCACTAAAGTCTTTTTCTCTGATGTGATATCATGGCACAAAAGTTACTTTGGGCTCTTGAACATAACACCATGGATGCTGTCTAATTACCAGGCTTCCCATGAAGCCCATGAATTTGGTGACACAGCATAGAGTGCAGTAGGCTCAGTTCAAATTCAAATCCAGGCTCAGACATTTCCTAGCTGTGGGACACTGGACAAATTACTTACCTCTGCCTCAGTTTCCTTAACAGTATATTGGGAAAATAATAACCATGGTATCTACCCATGCTTGTTAGAAGGATAAAAGAAGATGATATATGATAAACCCTTAGCATGGTTCCTGGCATATAATAGGAGCTTAGTAAATGTTTATTCTCTCTCCTTCTCTCAAAGTTCAGAGAGCCTCATCACTACAAGACTGGTCCTGAGGGGATAAATTTTTTTTACAGTGTGGAACCCAACCAAAGGAGGATTGCTGGATAGAATCATTTCCTTGTTTTTCTTTGGGCAAGAGGAATTATTATTTCTCTTATCTTGTTCTCTTCTTCTTTCATGGGGATCAGATATAAACAGTCCTGAGGAAAAATCACTATCCTGCTACTATTCCTGTAGAATAAATTATGTGTGTATACATATCTATATCTATATATCTATATCTATATCTATATCTATATCTATATATATATATATATATATATATATATACACACACACACACACACATACACACATATATACCATCCCTATTCCTGTAGAAGAAATTATTTGCAGGCTAGTGTCAAGTGAATAAAATGACTACTTGTAGATGAAATTAAATATTATTGACTAGCATTTATATATTTCTTGAAGGTTTACCAAGAACTGTTATCTCAGCAAAAATGCTGGGAGACACTATTATAATCCCCATGTGGCAGATGAAGAAATTATGCTGTGAAAGATTAAATGACTTGTCAAGGTTCAGACAGCTGACTAATGTAGACCCCAAATGTAGTGCTTATGGTACCCACTCTGCCACCTATGTACCTCTATTAATAGTGTTCAACATAAGCTTATCCATAAGCCTATCCATAGGCCTACTGAAAACGTCCTTAGGAGAACTCTTGTAAGCCTTTAATCTTCCCGTCTTGGTCTCTATATTTTGGTAAGTTTTTTGTTCCATACCTCTTAGACATCATGAGTATTCAGAATTCTATCTATTAAAAAATTCTATCTATAAAAATTTTATCTATTTGTCTTTGAGTTTTTATAAATTAATGTTCAAAAAGGAAAAATAATAATTACTTATGGTATGGTGAAAGTTTAAGAGACAGAGAGAGAGAAAGACTTTATAACATCTCCTTATCTATAAACTTCTCCTTGAGCAAGGTCATAAAATTTTATAGACCCTTTTGAAAGAACTTGCTAAATGAAATTCTATAACAATGAAATGGTTTACTGAGAAACTGAGATTTTCTCTTCTATGACACAGACACACTGCCAAAGTAGGATGGGAAGAAGACTTACAAGTTTGCTTACAGTATTGAGATGATTTTATCATGATTCGTGATTCTGAAAGTTATGAAATTATATACCTGAAATAGTATATATTGAATTTCTACCCTGAGCCAACTTAGTCTCAATAGATTCCATTTTTACTTAAGGGGTTAATATAGTAATTATATTTAATATATTTACAATATAATATATAAATAATATATTTAATATTATAATAAATTATATATACATATATATATAAAACCTTAAGAAATTATTAACCTGGAGACTCATGATAAGTAGCCAGTACTTTACTAGGTTTACAGTAAAAAAAACCTGCCACATATTCACTACTGAATTCCAGAATATAATTATTTTTAAAATATCGAGTGACTGATTTTAAGATCAGGATGAGTTTAAACTCAAGAAGATTAAAAAAAGGGTAAACAGAAATATACTGAACATGGATTTATAGTCACTAATGGTAACATTCAAAATTTCAGTTTTCCTAAGGACCATCCTTGTATATCAATCCATTTATTTGCTTCTTTATTTGTTTATTTACTTATTTGTTTGTTTTTAGCATGTCAAATGATAGGACCTACTTTTGTTTTCAGATTTAATGCAGTAGTCTTATATTCTCGGTCCCCTCTTTTAGGGTCCATGAGTATTTTATATTCCTCACATAATAACTAAAAGTATATTTTCCTAATGTTCCTTCAAGGACTGAATTCTGGTATGCTATTCTCAAATAATTCCATGCTGCAAATATATTTACATGGTGTTGTATCATAAAGAATAACCACATAATGTTTCTGTATCTTTTCTGATCTGCCATCTCACTTGTTTTCTTCTGTTTTCTCAGTTCTCTAGTCTTTATTTCCCAATCATATCCCAGACCATCTATAGAAACAATTTTTTTCACTCCACTAAATTTCTCCTTTACAGTTTAGAACAAGTTTTTAATATACAATACCAATTATTTGCAATACTTTTACTTTGGGGGTTCTTAAAAGCTTACAAATTCATGGTCTATTCTTCTTTCTTTTAAATGATTTATTTTTCCTGAAAATAAATTATACAGAATTGTGTTAAATTATACAAACTCATTAAGATATTTATTTTAGAAGTTCAAGTAACAATTTGGAAATTCACAGTACAGAAATTACATTTCAGTCACAAATTTAATTTCTAAGTAATTTACAATGCCATATATTTCTGCAGACTGGGAACAGAACTTCTTTCTTGTGAGGAATGGGAAAATCCTGTGCAAACTGATTAACAGGTAGACCCTCTTTATCATTTTCCCTTGTCTCTTCATCAGCAAGATAGAAGTACTACACAAAAATGTTTCCATTTAATTATCTCTTACTTTTCCAGCTCCTGGATTACAGACGTTATTCCACAGTTTGGTCTTTAGACCAATGGTTATTGTTCAACATTGGTCAATAGCCAGTATCTTTATAGTTTATAACGACAGGATCAGGATCCACTGCCAATTATTTTATATCATTTGAACTAAGGGCCCATAAAATATTTAATACTCGCTAGCACACTGGGTAGTCTTCCTCCAAAGGAGGTTCATTCCTACCAAGGCTAGTCCCCAGAATGGCAAATAAAACTGCCAGCTGCCCTGCCCATAATTCTACATAAATCCTTCCTTTTGTAGATAATACAGTTGACCCAGTTTACATAACAGGGCACAGAGTAATCTTAAGATATGTTCCTACTGAAAACATGCCTAGTTTATTATGTCTCTCAACTGTTAGTGATTGGACATGCTGGAAGTAACCTGCCTAACCCCATGATTGCTAACACACATACACACAAGTGCACACACACACACACACACACACACACTTAAGGTTCTTGGGATTCAGCCTCAGCAGCCCACTGGGGAAGGTCAAGGAGGAAACTTTTTCAGAAATAGCCGGGTGTCTTAACTTTCTTGGGTGTGACCCATTGTCATCTCTTCCTTCCTGGCCACCTCCACCAAACCATTGCCACCAGCATTGTAGGGTCAGATCTAGACACCAAAATTGGAGGGAAATTAGAACAGATTTATTATGTGGTTCAACCAATAGCAATCACCTAGAGTATGTGAAAATGGGCATTCTGCAGGAGACTATGATTATTGGTTGGGGAGATGGGCTTTTTATGTACAATCCGGAGAAGATGAAAGAGAAGTTGCAACATCTGTTAGTGAGAATTTTGGCTATTATAACACTGGAGGGGCCACAACACAGGACCCTGAGGTAGATAAAACCAGGGACAAGATGGAGGGATTTTATAAAATTGAGTCATTTTTGTTATGTTGCTACCTACATAAACCCCATGGAGGTCTTTTTTTCCTCTCTCCTACTCCCTTAGCCCTTCAGCCCCTACTGAAAAAAAAAAAAACAAATTTCATGTAACAACTATACATACTCAAGTAAAATAAAATCTCATTGATGGTTGTCTACTATATAGGCATAATACACACAGATGCTTATATATACATACATGTATATATCTATAACTATCTGTTTATACATCCTAAATATGTTGTATCTGTAATGGACAGCATGTTTCATCAACAGTTCTTTGGAAAAAGTTATGGTGATTTTATTGATCATTGTTTTTATAGTGTTTAACATTGACAACGTTACTATTATTGCTTGAATTGTTCTCCTGGTCTGCATACTCCACTCTGTTAGTTCATATAAGTCTTTCAATATCATTATGAGATCATCAGTTTCCTCATATCTTACAGCACAGTAGCACTTCATCACATTCATATACCACAACTTACTCATCTGTTTCTCAGTTGTTGGATATCAGTTTGTTCTAATTTGGATTCCATATAGTTTTTTGTTTAGGTTTTCTACATTATTTTGAATTCTGTCTTTGTAAGTACTATAAAACTGTTAGTCAGGGAAGCTAGGTGGTGCAGTGGATAGAGCACCAGTGCAGGAGTCAGAAGGACTTGAGTCCAAATCTCACCTTAGACTCTTGACACTCACTAGCTGTGTGATCTTGGGCAAGTCACTTAACCCCAGTTGCCTCATCCTGGGTCATCTCCAGTCATCCTGATGAATATCTGGTCACTCACTGGATTCAGATGGCTCTGGAGGAGAAGTGAGACTGGTGACCTGCACATCCCTCCCTCACTCAAAACAAAGTCAACTGCAAGTCATGTCATCATTTCTCTGATGGCATGATCTTCTTCAGCAAGGAAGGATGAACACACACACAAAACTGCTAGTTGAAGAATCTTCATGTGTAATTATAGCCACCAGATTATACCTTGCTAGAAAATCAACAGGTGTTAAATTTTATATCTTATAGTGATGGTATTATCTGTCTGCCCCTTCGCCTTATATAATCTATATCACTCACTGTCCAAACTCCTTAATATAATCCCTTCTGGAGTTTCTAGTGGCAATGACCTGGTCTTGAGTTACTGTTATAAACTGTATTGTTCCACAAACAAATCCTTATAATTCAGGAATTTGATCAATGCTCCTTTGTTGAATAATGTTGGCTGAATTTATGTATGTCAATCGTGGAGGACCTTTTAAATTCACTTGAATTGTTATCATTGGCATTGGTGGGGGGTTTTTTGTGTTTTTTTTTAAGGATGAGAATAGCAAATTGTCCTTCTTTATAAGGCTGTTTTGGTACCAAAAATCCTTAGAATGATTCAGCAATTACTACCATCCTCTTTTCACAATAGGTGTGGGAGGAAACAAATGCTTGTACACAGTAGCTCTAATTTGCCATTAATCAGAACAAATGTCACTGATAATTTGACCCAGTCACTCAACTCATAGTGTCCCACTTCTAGGAATTCCATTCCACAAGATGTTTGTGTAATAATTGTGTTATCTAGAAACTAATTATCCAATTTAGTTACTGCACGAAGACTAGAGGAAATGGAAACCCCCAACCAAATTCACATCATTAAGAAGGAAATAAATCCTTCACCTTCACTCCAAATTACTGTAACCAGTTCTAGCCAGTTAAGTTTCCTGTAAGAAATCTGTGATTTTTTTCTCTCTAAATAAAGACAGCACAAGAGCGTCATATGATTTAGCAATGCCTATTTCTCAATATTTTTTCAGTCATCTAAAATTGGAAAGCAAAAAATACTTTAGTCTCCAGATCCTCTTATATTTAACCTGTCCTGTGGTTGACTCCATGGCAGTTCAAGAGTTGCTATTCAAGGAGATGCCTTGGTATTTTTACAAACTGGGGAGTGGGGGAGAAGAGACTTGAAGGGTCAACCTTTTGTTCTAGATAAAGTGATTTGGGGAGCTCCCAGCATGTCACTTGAGTGTAATCAATTTACTGATAGTGACTCCAGCCACTGTAGTTTGAACAGAGAGAGTTGGAATTGGGCTTCCAAATGGTGAGTAACTAAGGGGTCATGTGAGGAAGCAACTTGTATGAAAAAAGGAATCATCCAAATATATATTTTGAGCTATATTATAAAGTTGTTTCCTATTTTTATGGATTATAGAATGTTTCCTCGGCTCCTGAAAGTGTTTATGCTTCATACCATATCATAATAGCATGTAGTGAACATTTGAGAAAATATGAATCCTCTGGCCTCTGATGTGTGGAGAAAATGATCTTTGTTTTGATTTTTGTAAAGACTGTAACTAAAAAATAGGCTGCTTTTATGACTTCTAAGTATACTTGAGAAAGACTTAACCCTAGACATAGTGTAGATCAAAAATCTATTCAAAATTAATACTTTTAATTAATTTATTTTATTTAAATAAACTTAATTTATTTAATTTAACTTACTAATTTTAATTAATTATTTATTATGTTTTATGTAGTTATATGTAATTATATAATTAATTTAATTTAATAAAATAAATTTTAAAATAATTTATTTAATAAAAATGCATTTAAATAGCACATTACACAAGATACCTAAGGAAAACTTCTAAGAAAGGAGAAGACTTAGGCAGCATAATGAAAATAAGACTGGATTAAGCAGTAGAGACCTAGATTATGGTCCTGGCTCTTGGTCTTGACTTTATTACTTATTTATGGAACATTTAGGCAAATCACTTATTTTTTTTTCTGAACATAATCTTCCTGATCTATTTTTGGACATGGCTCATGTTTGAGTTTGTTTTACTTGAATATGCTTATTTGTTATTAGGGTGTTTCCCCCTTCTTTTTGTTGTTTTTATTGTATCATGGAGAGTATGACTATAGAGGACAGCAAGATAACAATAGTGGTGATGTCCTTTCCCCAAATGGAAGGAAATTAAAAAGAGGGCCATGGAAATAATTTGTATGTGCACAGAAGAAAACAGAACAAAGTTCAGAAGGAGACAAAGACAAGCAGGATAGCTATGAAAATAATGTGTTGAATTTGCTCTATGCTTTTTTTCCCCATCTGCTCCCCTAGTCCTGACCAGGTTTTTATTTTTTTTTCTTTTTTAAATTTAATTATTTGTTTTTAGTTTTCAACAATCACCTCCATAAGTGCTAAATTTTCTCCACCTCCCTCCCCCATGGCACGCAATCTTATATGAGTTCTACAGATACATTTTTATTAAACATATTTTCACATTAGTCTTGTTCTCTATGTTTTTTTTAAAGCATGTCATGTAGATTAGAAATTCATAGTTTCATATGGAGCCCTCCTTTACATTCTCTTTTATATAGAAATGTTCAGCTTCTGGTATTCGTTAAATTCAAAAGAAATGAGACCTTTAAATAATTTGAAATGTTTGAGAATTGTTAAATTTAAAACGAACCAGTTAAAATTAGTCTGTTATCACTTATAATTATTATTTCATTCATTCATTCATAAGTAACGAATTAGAGGAGAAAGGATGCTAAAGGACTAGGAGAGAGTAGTTTATTATGAGAAAGACCAGGACAAAGTCCTACTCTGATGCCTCGTTGTGTTCTGGCAGTGACCCTGGGTTCTTAGTTAAACTTCAGGCTTTTTATTACCAAGTTGGGAAGGTTTCAGTTATAGTCTTGGCAACAGGCTGTTGTTATTACTGTTTGTCCGTTCTGGAAGAGGACCATGACTTCAGGGAGGTGATGCCATGACTTGCAAGAGAACTGGATTTAAGTGAGGGAGGGCTGTGCAAAGTCATCAGTCTCATTCTCTCCTCTGGAGCCACCTGGATCCTAGGGGTAAAACATAGATTAAAAACAACTGGAGATGGTCCACAACAGGCAAAGTCTGTTTTTGAGGACCAGCTAAAGTACAGAGAGAAGTTTACCAGGCTAGCAGTTAATAATGAACTCTTTGTGGCAAACTGTGGAGCAAAGGAAAATACCCAATGACATCTAGCTGGCTATAACTCCCTTCTATGGGGACAGTAGCAGAATGAGGGAAAAGAGGCAGAAAAATGTGAGCTCTAGGAGGGGAGGGATTATTTTTGGCTTTCTTTTCACTTCCAGCACTTAGCACAATACCTAGCTCACAGTAAATTTTTGTATTTTTTTGTGAGCCAAGGTAAAACAAAGTTTATTAAAGATTCACCATAATGGGTTGACTCTTAAGATGTCTCACCATTTGTGATGCTTAGAGGGTCAGATTGAATCTGAGCTAGATGGAATTTAAGCCATAATTCCTTGATAAATATTTGTTGAATGACTAGTGATTCTCAGTCATAAGCATCAAACAGAAAAAAAAATCAGTGACATCTATGCTTGCTAAGTATAGTCACCATTGTGATCAAGAAGATTCAATTCAGAGTTCGACTTGAAGAGGTATTCCCTATGAAGGGTGAAATTTTCCACATAATCTTTTTAGTGGATTTGTAGAAATATGATATGGATAGAGAGGTGATAGGTGAATGGATGCATAGATAGACAAATAGAATGAATATTTATTTAGTAATTCTTATATACAGGCACTCTGCTAAGTGCAAGGAAAATAAATAAAAGCAGATTAGAAAGTCTCTGTCCTCAAGGAGCTTCCATTCTAATTCAAG
>JAQQSK010011240.1:0-12350 GCA_028658325.1 Potorous gilbertii | reverse complement strand
TACCCATGAACAATTATCCCTTTTCCAATTATTTAGATCTGACTTTATTTGTGAGGAAAATATTTTGT
Organism: Potorous gilbertii; assembly: GCA_028658325.1. Classification (NCBI taxonomy): domain Eukaryota; kingdom Metazoa; phylum Chordata; class Mammalia; order Diprotodontia; family Potoroidae; genus Potorous; species Potorous gilbertii. Next base: position 12,282 of record JAQQSK010011240.1, on the reverse strand, counting down.
AATTGTGTTCACACAGTTCCTGGGTTGATCTTGACAATTAGACCTCCAGATATTTTATATCATCTAGAGTAAATCTAAATGGAATTTCACTTTCACTCTACTGCTCCTGGGATTTGTTGATAATATGTAGAAATGCTGATGACTTACAGGGGTTTATTTTATATACTGAAACTAGGTTAAGTTGTTAATTATTTCAAGTAGTTTTCTATTTTATAGTTCATTCTCTAGGATTCTCTGTGTATACCATCATATCCTCTAAAAAAGAGTGATGCTTCTAATTCTAGTCTAATTCCATCAATTTCTTTTTCTTCTCTTATTGCTAAAGTCAACATTTCTGGTACAATATTGAATAACACTGGTGAGAACAGACATCCTTGTTTAATCCCTGATCCTCTTGGATATGCTTCTAGCTTATCCCCATTACATATAATGCTTGCTGGTGGTTTTAGAAAGATGATACTTACCATTTGAAGGAAGACTCCATTTATTCTTATATGCTCTACTGTTTTTATAGGAATGCATGATGTACTTTGTGAAAAGCTTTTTTCTATTGTGATGATCATAGGATTTCTGTAGGTTTTGTTACTAATATGATTAATTATGGTAGCAGTTTTCCTAATACTGAACTAGCCCTGGTAGATTTCGGGTATGAATCCCACTTGATCATAGTACATTATCCTCAAGATAAATTGCTATAATCCTTTTGGTATTATAAAATTTTTCCATCAATTTTCATTAGGGAAATTGGTCTATAATTTTCTTTGTCTGTTTTGACTCTTCCTGGTTTAGGTATCAGTAACATATCTGTGTCATGAAAGGAATTTTTTAGGACTCCTTATTTGCCTAAAATTCCAAATAGTTTATATTGTATTGGAATTAACTGTTCTTTAAATGTTTGGTAGAATTCATGTATAAAATCATCTGACCCAGGAAAACATTTTCTTAGGGAGTTCATTGAGGCTTCTTTAATATCTTTTCCGAAAGTGAGGTTTTATAAATATTTTATTTTCTCTTCTGTTAATCTCCGCACAAATTATAGTCTTGTAAGTATCCATTAATTCCACTTGAATTGTCAGATTTATTTGCTTACAGTTGGGCAAAATAATTTCTTATTATTGGTTTAATTTCCTCTTCATTGTTGGTGAATTCATCTTTTTCATTTTTTATTTGGTTAATGTGGCTTTCTTCTTTCTTTTTTTTTTTTAAATCACATTAGCCAAAGATTTATCTATTTTAACCAGTTCTTAGTTTTGTTTATTAGTTCAATAGTTTTCTTACTTTTAATTATTTTTCTCCTTTTGTTGTTAGAATGTGTGTGTGTGTGTGTGTGTGTGTGTGTGTGTGTGTGCACTGCAAGTTTCTTTCATTAGGAATCTGCTTTTTTGGAGCTGACAGTTATGTTGAATGGTGTAAACCAAACCCTCCTCCATGTTCTATGCAATGTACAAGTATGGTATGTTGAGAGAAATTGTCATGGTGGGAAAAATAAATGGAGCCATTTAAATAAAAAGGGACAGGCCTGCTAGTGTACCTTAAAAAGACACTGAGTTCTTCCACTTGTTATAATTCTTCTATGTGACATGACCAATGTGAAAATGCATTTAATAGGAATGCATATGTAAAGCCCATATCAGATTGCTTGCCATCTTGAAGAGGGAGTAGGGAGGAGAGAGGGGGAGAAAATTTAAAACTTGTGAGAGTGAATGCTGAAAAACAAGAATAAATAAATTGAAAAGAAAAAAAAGTTGAATTTCGTGTCAGAGTGGTTGTGTGTTCCTGTTTTCCACATCCTGTGAGTCTGAAAGTACAAATAGTGCCTCCCAGTGGAGGATGCAACCCCAAGCTTCAGCTGCATCTTCCAAAGCACCTGGCCCCTCTCCTGGGCTGGCTCTTCAGGCCACAGTTTGCTAACTGAGGCCTCTCACTTCCACAAAACCAGTCTCTTTTTCACCATAGAGAAGGTGGGGGGGAGGGGAGGGGGGACTGGGCCAGCACAGTGTGGTCAGTTACCAAAATGCCCCATGCTTTGCCCAACCCCCTCCTCCTCACCCAAAAGTAGCTGTGACCATAGGCCATGGCCCAGCAAGTGAGTGGGTGTGAGCATGTCCGCAGAGCTGAATGTTGGCTTTAAGACAATCTCCTGTCCATTCACGAATATGTGTGGGCCCTCACACTGTCACCATCTCAAAGTGCTGTGAGGACCATGGTCCCAGAGAAAGCCCAGTCACCAGTGGGAGCCAGAGCATGAGAATGTATCAGTGTGTGTGTGTGTGTGTGTGTGTGTGGAGAGGAAGAGGTTAGTGCAAGAGCTTTGGGAGGGACCGCCTAGGTTGGGGGATTTTCAGAATTTCTAATTTTGGATTTTTAATTTGTTCTTTTCCTAGCTTTTTAAAATTGCATGCTGAAATCATTGATCTCGTCATTCTCTGAAAGCATTTAGAAATATACAGTTTCCCCTAAGAACTACTTTGGCTGCATCCCAGAAATTTTGGGGATATTGTCTCATTATCATCATTCTCTTGGATAAAATTATTGATTGTTTCTATGATTTATTGTTTGACTCACTCATTCCTTAGGATTAGATTATTTAGTTTCAAATTAATTTTTAATCTATTTTCCATGGGCCTTTATTATATGTAATTTTTATTGCATTATGAACTGTAAAGGGTACATTTAATATTGCTGCCTTTTTGCATTGGATTGTGAAATTTTTATGCCTGACACACGATCAGTTTTTGAGTAGGCATGACTTACCACTGAGAAAAGGGCTTATTCTTTTACATCCCTATTCATTTTTCTCCAGAGGTGTATCATATTTAAGTTTTCTAAAATTTTATTCACCTCCTTATCTTCTTTCTTGTTTGTTTTGTGGTTTGATTTATCTAATCTCAAGAAGGGGAGATTGAAGTTCCCTATTGGTACAATTTTGATGTCTATTTCTTCCTGTACTTCACTTAACTTCTCCTTTAAGAACCTGGATTCTATCCCACTTGGTGCATATTATGCATAGTATTGACATTAGTTCATTGTCTACTGTACCTTTTAGCAATATGTAGTTTCCTTGCCTGTCTCTTTTAATCAGATCTATTTTTGGTTTTTCTATGTCTGAGATCAGGATTGCTACCTGTTTCACAGATAACACACAGAAGATATTGAAGGTTTTGAATCAGCCTCTAACAGGCACACTCTTGATCTGATCAGACAGGTAACAACTTTAGAAGGGTTAATAATCAGCTTTACTCTAGTGTTCTCAAAAGATTGTGGTAGAACCAGCTCCTACAGCACTCCCTAATCACCCATCTCACAGAAGACAATGAGAAGGGGGGCAGCTACTCCTTGATGAGGTCAGTTGAGACAGGTACAACTTGTACTTCCCCTAAATCCCCTCAAGCTTCAATGGGGGTCAGTTGAGGCACACCCAGATTCTCTGTGCTTTTTTCCTATGGATTTTTCCCCTTTCACTGACCAATGCCCATCAACTTCATAGGACATCATACAAAGGCATTTTGCCAGCAATTAAGTTTACAGGTTAACTTTAGCAATATTATCATTCTGCACAAACGTAATAAATATCACATTATGTCATCCTTTATCTCACAACGCAGCCTCAGCAAGACTGTCACTATGATTCCAAGGACTACTATCTTGAAAATATTCTGGGAGTTATCATCTGACACCTGAAAATTAGACATTCCCACGGCCATGGATCCTGAGAAACTAAACTCTAGAAGGATAACAAAATTCTCCTTACATATGCCACCTTCTTTTACTTCAGATGAAGCATAATACATTCTAGCCTTTAGTCTCTGCTTCAAATGTGCTTCTTCTAGGCAACATATTATAGGATTCACTTTCATTTTATGAGAGAGTTACTCCCATTGACATTCTTAGTTATGATTACTATTTATTACCTTCAATCCTATTTAACCCTTTGTATCCTTTTCTCTCTCCTTTTACCCTGTCACTCCTCACCAGTGTTTTGCTTCTGTCTACCTCCTCCACCAATCTGCTCTCCTTCCAATCACCCCCTCTCCTTTTTCTTTTTCCTTTCCCTTTCCCTTTCCCCTCTTACTTTCCTTTAAGTTTAGATAGATTTTTCTACTAAAGTGTGTATTTCATTCACTCTTTGAGCCAAATCATATGAGAGTATGGTTCCAACAATGCTCACTGCCTCCCTTTGTTCCCTCATCTCCAATAGTTCTCTGTGCCTCTTCCATGTGATATAATCTGTCCTCTTCTAATTCCTCCTTTCCTCTTCCAGAACAATTCTTTTTTTAACTCTTAATAATTTTTTAAATCATCACATAAAAGTAAATATATACACATAGCCTCTGATAAATTCCTTCTAACTGCCATATTAGAATTACAGTTCTTAAGATCTGAAAGTATCATTGTCCCACATGGTTATGATGTACATAGTTTAATCTTACTGAATATTATGTTAATGACGTTTACTTTTCATGCTTATCTTGAGTCTTATATATTTATATTTCTCTTTAGTTTTCTTCTTTTCATCAGGAAAGTTTGAAAATTCCCTGTTTCATTGAATATCTATCTTTTCCCCTGAAAGACTATGCTCAATTTTACTGGGTTATTTATTCTTGGTTGTAATCCAAGCTCTTTTGTGCTCCTGAATATCATATTCCTAGACCTCAGATACTTTAATGTAGAACCCATTAAGTCCTTTGCAATCCTGACTGTGGCTCCTTGATGTTTAAATTGTTTCTTTCTGGCTCCTTGTAGTATTTTTTCCTTGATTTGAGAGTTGTGGAATTTGACCATAGTATTCCATGGGCTTGCCATTTTTGAATCTTTCAGAAGGTGATGGATGGATTTTTTCAGTAACTATTTTACTATATTGTTCTAGGATATTAGGGCATGGGAAAGATCTTCCTGTTAAGAATCAAAATTTTAAAAATTTAAAATTACTTTAACAATAAGCAAAAATGCATTATCAATACACTTTCCCAGACACCACTTGAACTGGACTGCACTCCACTTTTACCTAAGAGAAACAGATTTTTTCTGAAGTCCTTCTAAATTCTATTGTGCTACAAAATTGTTTCACTCTGTCTTTTTTGTGAATTCTTTTACTCCAAAAGTCTTTTGAAACTTGATTTAATATTGTTTCCGAGGGAAATGGGGAAGAACTCAGGCCTTCTTTCTTCAGCTCTGCCCCTGTACACTTCTTATCTTTCCAGTTTTCTTCCAACTTACTCATCTCTCCACACCCTAGGATCCAGTTACAATGGCCAATATAGTTCCTCACTTATGACTTTCTTTGTCTTTAACCTAGCTGCACCTGTCTCTGAATTGCTCCACCAATGTGTCAGCTTCCATTAGGAATTAACTAAAGTCAGATCTTCTACATTTCCCACTACATTCCCAGTCTGGCCTGATCCCCACTCCAAACCTCCAGCTCCTAACATCTTCTCTTCTTACACATTATTTACATGTTTTCTTTCCCATTATATTGTAAACTTATTCAGCACAGGGACTAGTTTATTAGGTTTTGTGGTGTTTTGTCTTGTTTTTTGTTTCCATCTAGCATGGAGCTTGGCACTTAATAAATAATTGTTGAGTGATTCACAATTTCATTGACAAGTGATTAGCCCCCTTAAGCTAGAAAATTCCAAAGTTGCTCAGATCAGCTCTCTGGTTTCTGAAGAGTTTCTCTCTCCCTAAATAGGGCAGTAGATAACAAGCAATAAAAGGCATTTTCCCTCTTCTATTAAACTGGAAAAAAAAATGAGAGGTGGGGGTAGGCAAGTCAGAAAGGCCTTGCTGGCTCTCTCAGGAAAGGATTAGACTTTCTCCATTAAGTTTCCAGTGAGGACAGAGCTCTTTTCCACAAAGAGCAGCTCTTAGTAGATTAGTAGAACTTCTGTGTCTTCATTCACCAGTTATCAGAGCATCCCTTCCATGAACTCTGGATAGTAACTATGGAACTTACTTGCTTCAGTCTACTTTCTCCAGCTAACTCAGTGTGAAGCAGCTGATCTTGCTTTCTACTCCTCTAATCCACTTCAAACAGCAGGATCCAGTCCCCATTCTGCTTGTCTTTCAACCATCAGCTTCTCTCTTTAGGAAGCTATCACAGCTCGACAGTATTTTGATCTCTGACTTGTCATTTTCTCATCTGGTCATCTGGTTTCTATTGCTTCAGTCAGGGTTATCTCTAATTTAGGTTGAGAAACTCACAGTCTATTAGATATAATACAATCACTTGTTTCCCATACCCTTTAAACAGTCCCTTTGATTTATAGTTTCTCAGCCACATCCTCCCAAACTCCCAACATTCATATAGACGTGAATTGATGTACAGAAATATGTCTTACAGACACTACCTCAGTCAATGGCCTTGCCTTTGAGTTGCTTTCCAACAAATTCTTTCAGTTTACTTATCTCTCAGATTCTCATAATATCTCATGCCCCTGTCTTTGTAGGAATCACCTTTTGTTTGCTCCTCTCAGCAAACAGAACTTTAACAATGGTTTATAAAACACACACACAAACATGTATACATACACACATACAAAAATATATGCATAGAAATATACATACATTTTAGGGCTTTATCTATCATATACAAATGTATGCTGAATTAAAATATAATCTAAAATATAATTTTGATTAAGATTTGTGTTTTTAGAGACACAAGGAATCCCCTGGTAAGGAAAGTCTATCAACAACTCAATGTAGAGTTTCAATGCTTGTCAACTGCTTCGAGCCTTATAGTGTTTTCTGAGCATGGAGGAATTAAATTATTTACCACTTTAGTAGTTAAAACTATTAGCATGGGTCAGAAGTAAGATTTCAACACATATATACTCAGTTTACCAAAAGTCTTAATGCCATTTTAAGTTTAAAACTGCATTAAACTTTTGGGGATACTCTGTACTCTAAATTAAAATTTATTTTTTTTATGTTAAGTCCACAAAATGTTATCAAGGAGTAGGCTATTTGGAGTCTAGATTAACCTTGTATCATTGATGACTGGGAGAAAAACTACTTTGTGCTCCCTCTCTCTTTCTCTCTCTCTCTCTCTCTCTCTCTCTCTCTCTCTCTCTCTCTCTCTCTCTCTCTCATATCTTGGCTTCCACTTCAGAGACAAAACATTTGCTTTTCTGACCCAGTGTAACATATTTCATCAATTGGATTATTCCATGAGGTTCAGTCTGTGGCCTATTGTCTTGAGTGATGGATTCAGAAGAGGTCATGTTGAATTTTTAAATGTGCCAATCAACAAGCTGGCAATAGCAAATTCAATGGATGGTGAGTAGTGACATTCTTGCCACAGAGCTGATTCTTGTGGTCGAAAGTCAATAATCACTTGGTAACATTTGCGTCCTGGTGACTTAAAGATCCTGGCGGCATGAGTGGTCTTTGATAGAACTCAGATAACAGAGGACTCTACTATTACAGTGAAACAAGGATGGATGAATTAAAGCAACCAACGCTAAAACAGATTAATGGAAACAAATGATATATTATGTTAGATAATTAAACACTCCAGAACCTCTATCTCAAATTTCCATAAATACATCTTGCCTCAGGTACCTATAATTGAGAAGCATAATTGTGTCATGAAGAAAGCATTTGACTTAGTGCCACGAGAAACTTGAATTCAAGTACAAACGCTGATATTTATTACCAGGGTAAAGCCATAGAGCCTTTTTAATCCTTGGCTTCCTCATCTGAAAAATAGAAATGCTATCTGTCATGCTTAATTCACAGGTGTTGTTATAAGAAATGGATCAGATAAGGTATGCCAAATTTCAGTTATTCCTTATATTTCCAATAGAATGGGGTATCAAAGAAGCATTCATGAGTAGCGTTGTCAAAAAAGGAGATTTAAGACAAACTGACATGGAACATGGGTTATTGGTTAGGAGTTGGAGCATATTGCCCGGTAGATGCTCTGCATTTTCACCTACCCCTTTACTCTGTAACATGGATTCTGATGGAAAAGTTTGTTAGTTTGGGTTGGCGCCTGGTACAACAAAACCTATATCAACATTTTTCTAGTGAATTAATAAGGTATTAATAAAAATGTAGCCTGACATTGATAAATTAGAGAACCAATTCAGGTTAGACATAAATATTTCCTATTCATGATATTATTTCTATTTTAGCTTTTCTGGAGGAGTACTGAATCACCTTATTACTGAGTCTTGACCATAAGTATTAGCTTGTTCATGGAGTCAGAGCTTTACAGAAAGAAGTATTAATACTAGCTATTTATTATTAATACTATTATTATTTAGATTAATCTCTAATTTTCATCGATTTGATTTTGGGATTGCTCTAGTTTCAATTTTTTAATATTCTCTATCAACTACTGAACAAAATTGAAACTCTTTTACTTATCTTCTAAGGCCATCCGTAATGTAACAGTGCCCTGCATTTCTAATTTTATCTCAGACTACTCTCCTCTACGTGCCGTGATCAATGTGGACACCCTCTGCTTTAGAAACATTGGTGACATCATTCCCTCCCCTTCATTCCTGTACTCATAATACATTTTCTATGCCTTCCCATCACCACTTTGCTTTCTCATTTCATTACCATTAAAAAATCTTACAAAAAATTTTGAGTATTTACTGAAGTCAGTAAGGATTTTCTCCTTTGTATCCCAACTAGGTGGTGCACTGGATAGTGGATTGGACATGAAGACAGGAACACTTGAGTTCAAATCCTGACTGAGACATTTACCAGGTGGATGATATTTGAAAACTCACTTAACCTTTGTTTGCCTTAGTTTTTCCCCCAATAAATAATAGCACCTACTATCCTGAATTGTTGTGAATAAAATAAGATAACATTTGCAAAGCAGTTGCTGCAGTAAGCACTTAATAAAAGCTTATTCCTTTTGCTAAAATACTCTGGTCTGTAACACACTTATTGTTTGATATTGTGCATTATAGTTATCTTATCTAAGTCTTTTCTACTTATTATCCAGTAAGCTGAGGACTGTGACTATATTTTATATAAATTCTTGGGCAAATAGCAGAGATCTCACCATCCTGGACTTTTCTTTGGCCTTTGAATGCTCAATTCCAAACCTCCACAGAAGTCACCTGACATCTCCACTTATCCTTTTTCCATTTGGACCGTACACTCACTCCAGTTACTCCACTGCAGAAAACTTGACTCTACCCCTGAACCACCCTGGACTTTGATAAATCAATTTTGGCCTTACCCTGCTGCACTCTAGGATTCCACTATGGTGCCTAGACATCTCCAGCCATACCTGGAGTATACCCTCTCTCTTTTAATTCTTCTTTATGCATTTTTCCCATTAAAATGTAAATTCCTTGAGAAGAAGAATTATGTTGCTTGTTTATATTTTCATCCTCAACCTTTAGAAGAGTGCCTGGCATATAGTAAGCCATTAATAAATGTTCTATCTATCTGTTTAATTTAGGAAATGTTGCTGAAACCATCTTAGAATCAAAGAAGGAAGCATTAAATGAAGTGTTGAACATAGCTCATCCACATGTGCTCACATACAAACACATTAAAACATGATAAAAACACACAGAATGTAACAAATGAGGAAAGGAATCAATAAAAAAACAAAGAACCCAACACAAAATAATTCTTACAGAAAAAATAAGTAAAGACTATCTCACCAAGTATTTTCCCGTTACTCCATCTCCAGCACTCCACACCCAAAGCTAAGCAGGTCCAGGGCATCTTTGCACCCCCATGAGTGAGTATAACTTTAGGTAATGATTTTTGCCTCTCAGTAATGTACAGAAGGGACAGCATTCCTAGAGAAGATTCATTTCCATCAATTAGATTAACCTAGAGTCTTAAGACAAAAGAACAGTACAGACTATGGAGAAATCTGGAGCCTCAGGATAAGGAAAAAAAAAATTGTAAAGGAGAGAGGCAACCCGAAGTATGATGTAGGTTAAAAATATTGAGCAATTTGGAGGAGGAAACAACTAGGAATCACATCAAGGTTGAGAAATAATTCATATAAAGAAGCTTTTAAGTATTTCTCCTCAGCAATGTCCCCAAGGAAGCCCTCCCTCAATACCTTCAAGATGCCCCTCCTCCTTTTCCTAGAGTCTGCCTAGGTTCAGAAAGTTTGTCATAGAGGAGATTGAGGCAAGAAAAGAGTGGAACTAGAAAAAATGGAGAAAATGTGCAGTTACAGAGGTCCACGACATTCTATATGAGATAGTAGCCTAACAGACCATGGTCATCCCTTTCAAGGCAGGTAACAGATTTTGTCCAACTGAGGGGATATGAAAAAATAAGGAACAGTCCACAAATAGTGGTAGATGAGGGACATAATAGTACTTAGCTTTATGGAAAGGAAATGATTGTTTGTAGGAAGCACTTTTATAGAAAAGGCACCACGGAATAGCATCGAGGTGACTGATAAACTGATAAAAACTGGCAAAAGCTGATTGGATAGGAGATTGAAAAGACAACTGGAACAAATAATGAAAAAAAAAAGTCTTGTCTCAATGTGCAAGTGCTTTACAACAAAGGAAACTGAGTAAAAATCCCCCGAGTAAAACGAAAGATTCCAACAAATTCTTTAAGGTCCCTTGTAATGAAGATGGGCCAATAATATTTACAATGATTCAGAAGTAACAATCTATGTTCTGGTCACATCTATAGAACTGGGTTTAGTTTTGAAAACAATATTTTAAGAAAGTTATAGCTAGGCTAGACCGTATTCAGAAAAGGGCTATCAAAATTGGGAGAAGACTGAAAAACATACCATAGAACCATCACCATCACATCATCATCAATATAATTAATTATATATTTGTATGCTTAAAGAAATGAATAAGAATTTCTAGGGTTCACATAGCACTTTAAGGCTTAAAAAGTATTTAAAAGTATATTTTATTACTTGGTATTCACAACAGCTCTCTGAGGAAGGCATTATTATCATTTCTGACATTTTACAGATGAAAAAGCAGATGTTGAGGCATACAAATGACTTGCCAGAATTCAACAACTAAACCTTTTGGAGATTGTGGTCAGGCTGAAATAATGGGGATATTTAACTTGGAGGCAAAAGACTTTGAAAGAATGTGAGAATTGTCTTTAATGTGTTCAAAAGGGTATCATGTAGGAATTGTTCTTCTGTGCCCTGAGATTAGAGCTTTGAGCCATGGACTACAGAAAGACAGGAAATAAAAATTTGTTGTAAGGAGAAATAAATAAGACGAACAAAAAAACTTCCTTACATTAAAAAAAAATAGAGAGCCATCCAAATGTGAAATGAATGTCCTGCCTTCAGAAATAATTAGTAATAAGTTCCCCCCACTCTCATTGGGGGACTCCAAGAAGTAGTTGAATGACAAATTTTGGAGGATATTAAAGGTATTATAACTGCAATTGTTGGTTAAGGAAAGATTGGGCTACAGGGCCTCTGTGGTCCCATCTAAATCTGAGATTTTGTGATTAATAAAAATTAATTTAGCAATTATACTACCAAGACCCAAATATATTCATGTCTACTCAGATATATAATTAATGGAATTATACTTTTAGATCTCTCAAATTGTTTCATTTCTAAAGTTTGTAAGCAGAAAACATTTAAGATATGAATGGAATAGTAATCTTAGAATGTTTCTTTTGTCTAGATCTGCACACAAAGAGATTTTATTATTGAGTCCTAAGTTGCTCATTAGCCTATGAGTTCCACACCCAGGAGACACATTATATTTTTTTTCAGACAACTGTAGTAGTATTAATTATTGACAAAGCAATTATTAATTTAAAACTCATTTCATCAAACAGTTAATAGCCATGATAAGCCACAAATCAAGCCCCTAAATATACATATTTTTGAATTGACAACAAACACAAATAGGAATTTAGACTGTATGCTATGTGGAATATTAAATCAAACCATGCTCAAAACACTAATGTTAAAGAATATAACATTTGAAAACCTGAAATATGTCATTTCAAGTTACAAAGTTTATAGCTCAATTGAACTATGTGGCAGCCAGGCAACATAGCCATCTGGTTAAGTGGAAACAAAGTTTGGGTTTTTATTGATAATCTTATTAAAATTGAGCTTTCCTTTTCTCTATTTTGGTGCTGATTCTGTTATATCTTGAAATGGATCCCTAAACATTTGACTCTGTTTTGTTAATATTTAGGCTAGGGGGGCGGAGCCAAGATGGTGGAGTAGAAAGACTCACCTATGCTAGGTCCGAACCCACAGCCCATAGATTTCCTGTAAAAAGAACTCCTGACAAATTCTGGAGCAGTCGAGGCCGCGCAGCAACACAGTGAAGG
>JAQQSK010011239.1:0-12350 GCA_028658325.1 Potorous gilbertii | reverse complement strand
TATGATCAGGTAAGGGGAGGGGAGAGGAGAGCAGAGGGAGATGGGAGGAGGGAAGGGAGGAGATGGACCAGGAGAGAGTTTTGAGACATACTTATGGTTAGCAGGTGTGAACTACTAGGGAGAGGAGAGGAGAGCTAGAGATTGGAAGGGAGGGTCTGCTCTCCTAGGGATTAGAGGTCTTCTGTCATCCTCCTCAGTTTTCCCCTCTCCTCTTTAAGAGAGGGGAAAGAGGAGAGAAAAGGGGAGGTGGAGGGTGGAGAGGGAGATAGAGGACCTCAATAAGTCCTCCTGTCCTCTCTCCTTTCCTCTATCTCCTCTTCTTCTGTCTTGACCCCTCCTTTCTAAGAGGAAGATGGAGAAGGAAGGGCAAGTTCTTAATCTTAAAGTTATAACTAGTTAGATGTCTAGTCTTTCCCTAACTTTGAATCCCTCTCCCTTCCTCACCTCCCTCTAAGAGAGGGGAGAGTACAGAAGAAGAGGGGAGGAGAGGAGAGAGGACTACTCACAGGTTGTGTTTGTCCTTTGTTCTTGAAGAGAACATGCCATCTCCCCATGCCATCAGGGAGATGATGACATGACTCAAAACTGCTTTGAGTGAGGGAGGCCTGTGCAAGGTTACCAGCCTCACTTTCTCCTCCAGTGGCCAGATATCCATCAGGTTGCAATGGGAGACCCCTGGTCCTTTTAGGCTAAGACCTTTTCAGTTTGTCACTTTGAATGAGGTAATGCCCATTCCCCCTCCTCTCCCTCCTTTCCTTCCCCCTTACCTGACAGTGCTTTGCCCAAAGGAAGGTACATTTTGATGATTGAAACCTGCCTGGTTAACTTGGGGGTTTACTGGCTAGATTTCTTTCTCAAAGACCAAGCCTCAAACCCAATTCACTCAGGATTTCATAGATTGGCCAACAATAAGGACCCTGCCCTCTTAGCTCAGAGTGAATTTAAATAATAATTGCTTCTCTTTGGCCATCAACCCTGAGGGCAAAACTGACTCTAATTCTACCTGGAAAGAAAAATGGGAGCTTTAGTGGAACAGAAGACCTTGAAGCATTCCTGATGAAAAGACCAGAACTGAGGTGTAACTTTGATATGCAAATGTAAGAGTCCAGGAAAACCTAGAATGGTCAATGTATCTGAACAATCAGAAAGAGCTATATGATGACACAGTGCTAACATTCTTCTAGGGGGAGAAGAAACAAGTGTCCCCTTCAGAAGCTTAATGTTTTCAAAGGGTATTGAGGGAACTAAATAAGAAAAAAAAGAGGACTTGGCAGGGCAGGGGTGGGGGGGAATACCAGTTGTGGTCTGAGAGTTTGGGAGGGTAAAAGGAACACACCGAGTGTAGAAAAGAGGTGGAACTTGCTATTTTTTGTAATTGGGGCACAGGGGAAGAAAAACACACAAATATGGAAGGAATGTGGGTAGGATCTGGCATCAGATGAACCGTACTCTTATCTGAACGGTAGAAAGGAGGGGGTAAGGAAGTGGTCAGAAATAAAATACACTTTCCAACATTAAAGGACAAATTAAAACAAACAAAAATCCTGGAATCTATGGGGAGTATCAAATAATGGGAAAATGGTTGAACAAGTTATGGTATATGAATGTAACAGAATATTGCTGTACCTTGAGAAAAGATGATTTCCAAGAAAGTTGCACAGTGAAAAGGGTGTAGATTTGGAAGAATAATTTTAACGATAACAATATGAAGAAAAACAACTCTGATCAATACAAAGAGCAATGGTAACTTCAGGGGCCTTCCTGATCCAAAAGGTGATGGGGCTCCCAGGGCAGACACATAGAGCATTTCTCGATGTGGCCACTTGGTGTATTTACTTTGTTGTACAACTCTTGTTTGTTACAAGGATTTGTTTTCCACCTTTCATTTTTTGATGGGGGAGGGGAGGGAAGTTACAGGGAAAGAGGGGATCTTAGCATTAGCTGCCCCCTTCCATGGAAATGTTTGTCAAAATGCAAAGAAAAAACCTCAGATAAATAGGATAGTCTTAGAAGTAATGTGGAATGCACTAAATATACCTTTTAAAATGTAGTATATGTTTTTTTAAAAAAAGCAAATGGTCTGTAATAGTTTCATATAAAAACCTCTGAGTTGTTTTGGCTTCTACACACCTTGACAGATTTGGGGAGTGTCACTGCACTTTCATTGAACAGAATGAATAACTGATGTTTATATAATGACAATTCTTAATCATTAAAAAGCTGTTAAGTGCAATGCCATCTTGTTTGGGAAGAAAGGGGAATGTGCACTACATTTTGGAAAGATTGTCATCAGTGATGTTTTAAAAAAATATATATTACTGCTTAAAGGAGTTAAAGAAGAATCACTGATGTGAAATGAAGTGTCATTGATGTATGGGCAGTGCAAAGAGCAGGCGGCCTGCAGTCAGGAGACTTACCTTCCCAAGTTCAAATTTGACCTCAAACATTTCCTAGTTGTGTGACCCTGTTTACCTCAGTTTCCTCATCTGTCAAATCAGCTGGAGCAGGAAATGGCAAACCAGTCCAGTTTACTTGCCAAGAAAACTCCAAATGGGGGTCACACAGACTTGGAAACAATTGAAAAATGACTCCACAACAATCGTTAGATGTGGGTTGATGAAAAAACAAAAGCAAAGGCTGAGGGTAATTAAAACAAAACTCAACTGATCTCATCAACGGTGGAAGCTTTTATATACATTTGTTGAATTGGGAATTAAATAGTCAGATTGGTACTTGTGGGTATTTCTGTCATATAATCAAAAGATTTCACTTTCCAAACTGCTAAGGATAACTTAGCTCCTGTAAATTATGATGTATTTAAACCATATTGATACATATAATGAAACAAACATATGCCCTCCACTCCCATGATAAGTACACCTTCATTCTAAAGAGTTCTTAGGACTTCAGATGACCTAAGAGACCCTAGCTCACACAAGGAGTATTCAAGGGGAGAAGAGCATTCAATTCTCTAATCTAACAGTCTCCAGAGAGACTGAGTTTCTCTTTATCCATAAAATGCCTAGCTGGGGCTGCCATCAATGACTTTTTTGGCCTTCGCAGATCCGGCCCACATGGGTCTTCATTTCTACCATTGCTACATTGAGTGAAATCAGAAGGATTTTTCTCTGGGTTCCAAGGGCTTTATCTGTGTGTCATCCCACTTTGCTCAGTTAGCTTGTGCTTTCCCTGAGGACACACAAGAGATGGGAGTGCACACCGTCATTCCGACAAATTGCCTTCAACTGTTATTATGTATTGGGATTTTATTATCATAATCAATCAGTTTTTATTCCTTTCATTATCCTTCTTCAACTACTGTACGTTAGATGGTTAAAATGCTGATTAAAGTTATTACTTTTAATATCTTTCATTAGGATGAATTTAATTTCTCTCTTTTTTTTGCCTTAAAACATCTCTATTAGCCGGTGATCTCAGGTATCCTAAGTTCTCTGACAAATGCAGAGAATCCTCATCTTGGCTGTCATTTTAATTTTCTTACAATCATATTTTCCCTTCACTTTCAATACATTGAGGTGTCCACCTCATCCCTACATATATGTAAAAAGAGTAGCAAAACCAGGGAAACTGATCAGCAGCTCGATTCTTGGAAACATTTCACTTTACATATATTAAGTCATCAAGGCTCAGAAGAATATGGAAAAGAATTTTTTTAAAACTGAAACCCTCAAATTGTTGGTTATTTGTGAAAGATGCTGAATAGAAAGGATACAGAAGCAGTTGTTACTATGAATAGAAGCTGCCGTTCAGAGAGTGTTTTCAGAATAATCTAAAATACTTATTTCCTCAACAACTCTCTACAAACAATTCGAGACTTCAGGACTCGGCATTCCTTCCACCTCCCAGGCTCTTGGAATTCCTGGCTTTCTTCCTAATTGGCTTTTCCTGCAGGGTGCCTCCTGGGCTCCACCCCTCCAAGTCTCCCTCCCATTCCTTCTCTAAGTACCTCCCCGCTTCTTCATTAGGACCGAAGCTCCTGGCTTTTTCTTCCCATCCCTGGTCTTTAGCACACTTCCCAACACAGAGTAAGCACTTACTAAATGCTTCCTTACTGACTCAATGACTGATTTTGTAAAAACAATAAGTACTTCTATCATCAGGTTTTTTGTATCAGTTTAATGCCTAGAAATTCACTTCTTCCTTTCTGGGAACAAGCCAAAATATTTTCTTATGAAAGACTACATGTGTTTGAAAAAGAACGGAGGCGACGAAAATCATGTTGACACATTCAAGTACCTCCAAAGGAATTAATAGGGAAGAGAGAAGCAGGAAATTGAGATGGGAAGTAACAAATGGATTTTTGTAAAAGGGAAAGAGAACTAAAAGAAAATGCCAGCCAAGAACAGAAGATGAAAACAAGACAAAATGAAGTGGTCGGAAACTCAAGAAATGTGAACATCTTGAAATGAAGGATGGGCATTTTCCTGGGCTAATGACAGAAAAACAGCCTAGGCTGGCCTGAGCCCCAACAGTTTGCATTTGGAAATGTATTCAGTTTTGCTTAATCAGTAATGTGAATTTGAACATCACGACAACTTTTTTGGGCTTTCATTTTAAGCTGATTTTTAACTCAATCACACTGAAGAGACCACTAGGATGGATGCACACCTTTACAAACACCAGGGACCAGTTTCCTTCATGGTAAAGGCCATCAAAATGCCGCCAGCACTTGCCACAACGCCTAGAACATTTGTTCTTGTTCAGTCCTGTCTGACTCTTTGCAACTCCACGGACTGGTCCGTGGTGTTTTCTTGGCAGATATATACTTTTTTGCCACTTCCTTCTCCAATGTGTCCCCATTTTACAGATAAAGAACTGAGGCAAATATGGGTGAAGTGACTTGCCCAAGGCTCAGCTACTGAGTGTCTGAGGCTAGATTTGAACTCAGATGTTACCAACTCCAGGCCAGTTCTCTATCTACTGTGCCACTTAGCTGCTATTTAGCACACAGTAGCAACTTAATAAAAGTTTATTCATTGGCTAACTGAATTCCTCAGAGAAAGAGCTACTTTTCTTCACCCACAAGCCATCTTTGTGAAAATTAAAGAACAACAAATACATCTCTGGGAGCCACCATCCTGGAGGGCTTCTTAGGTGATAGAACAAACTGGTCAACTTATTTCCCAAATGTCAAGGAAGTCCAGAATAAACCTTTCAGTATCATTGTTGAGAAAGTGTTTTTTGTGAGGGGAGGGGAGGGTTTGTGTCCAGTAAAAGAAAGAGGAAAATCTTTTTTCAGTTTAACATCCCTGGTACCTAAGTTATTTCTTTTTCCACCGGAAACCTTCAAACTGAAATACAAAAGAAAACAACTCCAGAGTATGAGTGCTTCGGTTGAGTACAGGCTGTCAGAATCTATCAAAAAGGTCCAATTTTGGACCATTCCCACCTTCCTTTCCCTTTTGTGCTGTTCTGTGCCCAGGCCTATCTTGCCCAATTGGCCCCCAGCATCACATGCCCAAAACCTCTTTTTCTGGTGGTAGAGAGGAACCCTTTTCTGAGACAATCACAGAACTCAAGATGGAGACAGACTGGATGCTACCTAAGTTCCTGGCTAGCCTAAATTCAAATACAAAACTGGGAAGATCAACAGTTTACCAGGTGGCCTCTCTCTTCTTTCTTCTGTATGTGTGCATATACAAACACAATCCTAAGTATTCAAATTAGCTCTTTGGAAATATTACGGTTATAAAATTCATGACACTTATAATTCTTGGGACAAGTTTTGGTTTTATTTTAGCAAGTTATTTCCTGATGCCAATACTTAAGTATATTCCTTGCAAAAAAGATGTGAACAGTACTCTTTATAGAAAAATCAAGGTACACAAACAGTCATAAAACAGAATAGTGTATCCACATGTGCATGTGTTATGCAAGTACAAATAAATCTATGTGGTGCCAGGTGATCCAATCATCTAGGAAGTCCCTTTTTGGTTAGGACAACATTCAGGAATGCTGAACGGGCTTTTTTCCCTCAGAGCAAAGCCAAAAGCTTTACCCTGTCCACTAGCAAATTATACTTGACATTTAATTTCAAAATGAAGTTACTCTAAACTAAAGCTGAAGCATGACAGTGGGGATGAAGCAATGAGACTGTCCATAGGACTGCATTTGAAAAATCATTTTATTTTCAGGTAACTGGAAACACAATTTAGAATGCTTACAATGAATTTTTTGGAGTGGATAATTACATTAGAACAACTTATGATAGGCTAATACATTTGAATAATTATACTCTAAAAATTGAATTGGAGTGTTTAATAGGAAAGAATTCAGAAGTGTAATGTCCCTAATAAAGTTGACTAAAAAGATCTGAGAATTTACTTCAAGCATGATGTGATTTTATATTCTGATAGTACAAAGTGCCCATAGCTACTGAGGCAAACACCCACTGCAGTATGGCAGTGCAAGAGGCAGATGGATGTGTCTGCACATACGAGTATGCATCCATACACAGATGCTCATGTTTCTCCAGCTCCTTACATAGAGGGGCATTAGTATCCCGACTTCACAAGATGTCAATGAGGCCCAAAGGAGGTCTTCTGACCCCAAGCTTAGGCCAGCCTCTTTTCGTTCCTCCAACATTTTTTGGATCCTGCATTTGGGAAGCAAGCTCTTTTGTATTCCCCTCTTTGTTCAAGCCTCACAACCCACAGATGGAGGCACAGCAGGTACTATTCTCTTCCTTTTACAGAGAAGTAAACAGTGCAACTTAGGACCCTTGCCCTAGATCACAAAGCTACTTAGATAGGGCAGAGACCTAGGCAGTTGGGCAGGGGAGGGCACCCCAGTGCCTTAAACCTGGAGTCAGGAAGACCTGAGTTCATATTTAGCCTTATGCACTTACTAACTAGCTGTGTGATCTTGGGCCAGTCATCTTACAGTCATATCTGTATGTCTCAGTTTTCTTGACTATAAAATGGGGATCCTAATAGAACCTACCTTCCAGGGTTGTTGTGAGGACCAAAGGAGATATCTGTAAAGCACTTAGCACAGTACCTGTCCCATAGTAGGCACTATAAAAATGCTACAATTACCACCACCTCTTCCTCCTAGGTCTATCTTCAATGGCAGATGAGCCATACTTTTTACCACACTAAGCTGCCTATTTTGGTGCATGGATATGTTATATTTTTATTAACATTCATTACATTAGGTTGAAATAGGATTCATGATTCAGAGACTGGCTAGGCTGAATGACCTCTGAATTTCCAGTACTCAAGCATTATCTTTTATCTGGAAAATAGGACTGGTATAGTGAAACAAACTGTTGACTTAAAGTATCCTCTCCAATAGTCAGCAGCAGGTGGGACTCTGGGCAAGTCACTTAAGCTGTGAGAACATCAGTTTCTTCTTTTGTAAAATGGGAATAAGACTATTTGTACTAAGAGCCTTGAAAATCCTATCAAAATGTGAGCTACTGCTATGACTCCTCCTTGCCACATCGCAAAGCCTTTTCAATACAATTGGAGTCTAATAAACATCTTTCAGGAGCTTTCACTGGAATGCAGAGCAATACTCCCAGGGCTGCTATTGAGTCTATAGAGGAGGTATCTTTTTGGTAGGAAATGTTTAATGTTTAAATTCAGCATTTCACACAGGCTTTTGGAGAACTCTGCTCTTAAATTCCAATGGATCTGTGATGTCCATGCTAAGAATGTGCAATAGAAGAATGTAAATGGATCTATTCAGCATGTTCATACTGCTTTCAATTGCACTCAATTTCACCTTTACCATACAATTCAACAGTCTATATAGACATCAAGCACATTACATACATACAAGATGGAGAGATTAAATTCCAATATTTCAGAAAAACTAGGACTTAATTGCAAGTTTATTTATCAGATACTTCTGACCTAATACTGAAGGGTATTTCCATAACACCTAAAGAATAATCATCTAAAAACATAGGAAGACATGGACCTTTCCCCAATATGTTGTCATATTTATTTATATTTATATTTGTAATGGGAATAAATTAGAAGCCTTTCCAATAAGACAAGAAATTTGAGGGAATAATCATGGGCAAAGAGGAAATACAATTATCCCTTTTTGCAGAGAATATGATGGCTGACTTAAAGAACCCTAGAAAAATCAACTCAAAATGAATATGAGCAATTAATAATTTCCCCAAAGTTGTAGAATCAGGGGCATTTCTGTGAATTACCAAAAGGTCCCCAAAGTTTAGTAGACACTAAATTGTGTTGCCTCTGACCCAGCAATACCAGGAAAAGACCTTTACCCTAAAAAGATCAAAGAAAGAAGAAAATGACCCATAAGGATGAAAATATTGAAATCAGCTCTTTTGATAGTGGCAAAGAAGTTGAAACTAAGAGGGAATCCATCAAGTGGGGGATGACGATGCAAAGTCAGGGATGTCAACAGACTAGATCGAATACTACTGTGGCACAAGAAATGATGAAAGGGACTTTTTCAGTGAAACCTGAGAAGACTGTGTGAACTGATGCAGAGTGAAGTAAGCAGAACTAGAAGAATGATTCATAGATTAACAGTAAAACAAGTGAAGAACTTTGATCAATACAATAGCTAGACATTAATCTAGATATGGATTTGTGCCTAGTTCTGAGTTGGCAAACTCAGGATGCAGAGTAAAGCATATATTTTTGGATGTGACTAATGCAGAAATTAATTGTGCATGACTACAAATATTTGTTTTAAGAGTTTTGGTTGTTTTTTAATGGGGGGAAAGATGGAAGGGAGAAAAATAGATTTTTGTTCTCTGAAATCTATAAAATTTGAATTAAGAAATGGCAAAAGGGATTATTTCAAAAGAACATGAGAAGACTTATATGAATTTATGCAGAGTGAAATTACAGAACCAGGAAACCAATTTATACAACAACATTTTAAAGATAAACTAGCTTGAAAGACTTAACTCTGATCAGCACAGCACAATGACGAATTACAACTTCAGAGGCTCAGTGATGAAGAATACTATCTACTTCTAGGTAGAGAGGAGATGGACTCAAAATGCAAAGACAGACATATTTTTGCATATGACATGTGAAATAAGTGACCTGATTTTTCTCAGTGGGGGAAAATATGGAAAAAGACAAAATAAATGCTTATCAGTTAAAAAAATCAAAACTTTAAAGAATAGTCATCTAAATGTGATTTCCTTATTGTATGATTAACATTAATAATAGTTGACCCACTGGTGTTATCCAAGTACTCTTGTTTTTAAAAACAAGTTTCACATGATCTCTATGAGCTATAATGATAATTCTAGCACATGCTCTTCTTTCCCTAAAGAAGGGGGAGTTCAAACGTGGCCCACCAATTTCTAGAGTGCAAGGCAATCAGAATAAAATGTAATTGGGAAATATTTAACAAAATAAATACAAATACAAGAAAACACAGACACATTTAAAAACTAAGTCAATATGCAGCCTGCAGTGTACCTGAGTGGCTCATCTCTATTTCATCTAGAGCACTTGCTTTTGGCTTGTATCTATACAGCCACATTTAGATCAAATGCTAATGAACAATTAGAACACTGATTAATTTCCACCCTAACATCTCTTCCCTGTCGCCTCCTTTCTTCTCCTCAGAAGCATCCTACAGGTACCATATTTTTCATCTCTACTTTACTTCTCATAACTCAATTTTTTCTACTTCAGACTTTTTGTTATTTACAGGTACATACTGCCTCACTCTTTAAATCTTTTTTTTTATTTTTCTTCTCACTTTGCTAGTTAAAAAGAAAATCTCTCCCTGTTTCTTCTTCCTGTACATGAGCCAAAAACATTACCCTCATTATGTCTTATATGTAAATGGAATGCCAGTGATAACGTATCAAGAAAAAGAAAATCTATAAGTTCTGAAGTGACATTAAATATAATAAAACCATCTCAAGTTCTTAAAAGTATCTTCAAGTTCCCTTCAGAATCACTATAAATGTTACCTACCACTTCATCTTCTTATAATTAAACCTACTTTTCCCCTGTCATCACCAGCCTATTTGCAAACCTCAAGGATCTATAATTTTGTCACTGTAGACAGGTTTGAGCTACAGATAGACACTGGAACCCTTCTATAATGTAGTTCTTGAAAGCTGCTGTAGCTGAAAAACTGCATCATGCTACAGACCACCTGGGAACAGGCTTTCAAATTGGGTACTCCTGTACCAGAAATCTTTCCTCCTTGGATCAGAACTTGCCCTGCTCTGGCTTGGCCTTTCTGAACCTAGCACCATCTCTCTGTGTCTCACGATAAGCCAATGGAATAGGACTTTGGGCTTCTCAGTAACATTTAAGATACAAAATGATTATTCTTCCATTTTATTGCTTCACAACTTTTATCTCTTCTTTTAATCGCTCACTCCTCTTATACACAACATGATGAGGGCTAGGTAGAGTGAATACATAACTGAAAACTTACATAGTTCTTGTTCTAATCTGACTCACAAAGTTTGACTGGAATACGACATGAAGAAGAAGAGTATGAAATAAATAATCTGAGAGGATAAAGTTATACAGCATGTTCTGTAAGCCCCACTGCAATGAAAAAGTAGCTATCAACATTAGAATAAAAATATAGATGGAAAAGATCTCCAGCATGTTACACAGATCCTCTATCACTGATCTCTGAGAAGACACAGGATCAAAAATCATGCAGGGATGCAAAAAAATAGGCAAAATTTACCTCCAATGGGAATAGTCAATATTACAGAGAAGGTGGAAAGACAGGTGCACTATTATGCTGTTGGGAGAATTATGAACTAGTCCAATCATTCTGGAAGGCAATTTGGAATTAGGAAAGTGAATAAAATGTCATTAACCCTTTTATCTAGCAATCTCACTGCTAGGCATCTGTACCAAAGAAGGTCAAAGACAGAAAAGGGAAAATAGACCCAATAAACACCAAAAGATTTTTAACAGCACTTTATACCATAGCAAAGAACTAGAAACAAAGTGGAAGCTTATCAACCGAATACTGGCTAAACAAATTGTGGTTCATGAATATAATGGAATATTGCTATATTATTGGGAATGATGAAAAGCAAGATTTCAGAGAAGCATGGGAAGACTGAATTAATGCAAACTGAACTTAATAAAACCAGAAAAACAACCTTCACAATGACTACAATGTAAGGAAATTCCAACATTAACAGCAAAAACAACTGAACACTATGCAATTTTGAAGACCAAATATGGTCCTAAAGAAGAGGTAAGAAAATGTCCCTCTTTCTTTTCTTTGCAGTGCTGGGGAACTTTGGTTGTGGAACACGAGATATTGTGTGTGTCTACCTTAGTTGATGTACTTGGTGGCCTTCTTCCCCATCTTCCCTTTTTATTCTTTGCTGCAGGGTATGGGTCTAAAGAGAGGTAGGGGAAAGATTATATCTGGAATTGAAAGTAACATTAAGAAAATAGTATTGACAAACATTGCCAAAAAGTAAAGAATCTTGTCATTGTTCAGTTGTGTCTGACTCTCCATGACCTCATTTAGAGTTTTGTTGGTAGGAGTGGTTTGCCATTTCCTTCTCCAGCTCAATTTACAGATGAACTGAGGCAAACAGGGCAAAGTGACTTGTCCTGGTTTACCCAGCTTGTAAGTATTTGAGGCCAGATTTGAACTCAGGAAAATGGGTTTTTGTGATTCCAAGTCTAACACTCTATCCACTGTGCCACCTACTTACCCCAAAGAACCTACAGAAACATTCTAATTTACAGAAGTGGAAAGGGTCTCACACTGATGAGATAATACATCCACCAAAGTGTCAAAAGCACAGTGCATGGACTTTTGTTTTGAGAGCAGAGACTGTCATGTTCCTCTTTAACTTGATTCTCCTTGTTTAAGTATTAGTACTATGAATAGGCCTTAAAACAATGACCAACAACAACAGCCTGGACTGTTGGATGTTTGGGATGTTTCAGAAAAATTATGGGTTGAGTTTTTGTAGGATCTCCTGGGAGTCTTATCATTTATAGTACTGTTTCTAGGGGGAAACATGTTCTGAGTTCTAAATGCCTATCATCCAAGCATGTGGAAACTGAGTAGTCCCTACGCTTGAATATCCCATGACAGTATTTGTTTTTGAAATAAGGGCAGATGAGCAATTGTTGGTGGCCCGTGCTTGGATCTTCCCTTTGAGTTGCTACTTATACTCTTGCAATACTTCCTAGTGACTGAATCCTGGCAGATGTTCGATCTCCTTCTGTAACTGACTTTAGAAGTGACTGAAGTATAGAAGAAACCTACAATAATCACACTTCAAAAAAGAATCAACTTTGCTCATCTCAGGACAGATTTTCTGTGCCTTCTCCCAATGCCGTGCATTCAAGAAAAGAAAAGAGTTCCTC
>JAQQSK010011237.1:0-12353 GCA_028658325.1 Potorous gilbertii | reverse complement strand
TCGTCATCATCATCATCATCACTGTCATCATCATCAACATCATCATCATCATCATCGTCATCATCATCATCATCATCACTGTCATCGTCATCATTATCATCATGGTCATCATCATCACCATTGTCATCATCATCATCATCATCATCATCGTCATCATTGTCATCATCATCATTATCGTCATCATCATCATCATCATCATCATCACTGTCATCATCATCATCATCATCATCTCATCATCATCGTCATCATCGTCATCATCATCGTCATCATCATCAACATCATCAACATCATCATCGTCATCATCACCATCATCATCGTCATCACCATCCTCATCATCATCATCATCAACATCATCATCGTCATCATCATCATCATCATCATCATCATCATCATCGTCATCATCATCACCATCATCATCACTGTCATCATCATCATCCTCAACATCATCATCATCATCATCATCATCGTCATCATCATCATCATCACTGTCATCATCATCAACATCATCATCGTCATCATCATCACCATCATCATCATCATCACCATCATCGTCATCATCATCATCATCACTGTCATCATCATCATCACCATCATCACCATCATCAACATCATCAACATCGTCATCATCATCACCATCATCACCATCATCAACATCATCAACATCATCATCGTCATCACCATCGTCACCATCATTGTTATCATCACCATCATCATCATCGTCGTCATCATCATCGTCGTCATCATCACCATCATCATCATCATCAACATCATCATCACCATCATCAACATCATCAACATCGTCATCATCATCACCATCATCATCATCATCCGTCATCATCAACATCATCATCGTCATCACCATCGTCATCATCACCATCGTCATCATCATCACCATCATCGTCGTCATCATCATCGTACCAACATCAGGCCAAGACACTCCAAGTAGCCAATTAGTCACTTCATTAAAAACTTTTATTTTTCAGTAAAATTATATTGCTATCTTTTGTCTTTTACCTCAACAGAATACTTCTCAGTATCTTCTCCTTCCTACATAGTCATCTCATATTAAAAACTAAGTTTTTAAGGACTAGAAAGACAAGGAAGTAGAAGAGACCAAATAATCCTGGCAAACTTTCAAACATGAGAGAATTCTAAAAAGCACACACTGTCTCCCATTAGTTGACACTCACCCCCCCTCTTCTGCAGAGGAGTAGGGTAGCAGTGTCTTTTCATATCTTTTTGGAGTCATGTTTCAACATGCATGTATTAGGTGTTTCCTACATGTCAGACCCCAAGCTAAATATTGAGGATCCAGCTGCAGGGACACAGAAGGGTCACTGCCCTCAAGGACCTTCTATTTTAAGAAGGGATATAGGCAAACAAAAGCTAATTTCAGAGGGAAGGCACCAGGAGTGAGAGGAGAGCTTTTTAGGAGGAGAGGAAATTTAACTTCCAACCAACCCAGCACTTTACTAGAAGCAGCCCATTCACCCCCAACAGGCTCTATTTGATCTGTTCCAGTTCTGCCATCGGTGCCCTTTCACCTTTCTGAGGAAGTCATTATCTTTGTGTACCTGATGTAGGGAAACCATACCGCTGCAGGAATAAAGAGGTTGAATGTTATTTTAATTGAATTTGTTTTCAATTTATTTCTGGCTGTCTAGGGAAAAGCCTTTTACACTCACATCATTTGATTCTTTCTTGCTTTCCCGTCCATTATCCTCATAATGAGCTTTTAACGCATTAAGGCAGCCCTGTTTGTTGAACAGCGATTCACATTTGTCAAATCAATAAACAGAAAGAGCATAAAATGAGAGGAAGTAAGAAATCAAATCAGAACCCAAAACAGAGAGAGAGATTTGGCTCCCTGCATCCAGGGAAACTTTTAGCCTGGAGTCCTAGAACCATATCTTGGAACTGGGTTGTTGAGAAGCTGATAAATGATCCTAGGCCAAGATAGGCATAAAACCTTGTGAAAACGTGGTGGGAGCACTCCCCCAACTTCCTTTTCTCAAGGTTATCTTCATTGCCTTTCACAAAGAAGTGTCAAAGTTCCTTTCACAAAGAAGATTTCCTTTCAGAGGAAACCTTGCTGGCCCTCCCTCAAGTTCCCCGCTGATCTAAACAAAATAAATCCAACAAGCTAAGCTCTATTAGCTCTCAGGTCTGTTTGCAGGCCTGCCTGGATCTTGACTAATATAGACCAGAAAAGCTGGGAGAACGTTTGAACTGCACGTAAGGCAAGCGTGTACACCTGTCAAGTCTACCCTTCAGTGACAAAGTTTTTTAACCTCCTGAGAACCATTGATGCAGCAGGGAGTGACTCTTCTTCTAGGAGCAAGGAAGAGGAGGGTCTTATTTCTGATTCAAAATCAACTGGGAATTCCACAAGAGTTTGATACCATGAGATGTCCTGGTGAGTTTCCTAAAACAAAATAGCTCCATCACCACCTCAAGACTCATTTTGGGGAATCAATCATCTAATCTAGACAGGGTGGTGTCTTGCTCAGCTGCCGAGGTCAGAAGTGCTAGATTCAAATACTATCTGATACTTAATACCTATGGGATCTTGGGCAAGGCATTTAAACTTTCTGGGCCTCGATTTCCTCATAAAATGAGGGGATCAAACCACATAATCTTGGAGGTGCCTTTCAACTCTCAGTCATCAGAAAGTGGACTAAACAACACTATATTCAGTATGTATTCTGGTTGAGGAAAGATAAGATATACAGTCAGGTGCATAAACCAGCAACCCATTCAATACAGTTCAGAAAGGCAGTAATACGGTATTACGTAGCAGGTTGCAAAGTAGGCAGGAGATCTAAGACCTTATAATGAATCTGAGAATTTACTAACTGCTGTTGTATGCCAGACACTAAGCTATATGCTGGCAAAACAGAGGTAAAAATGGCACAGGTCTTACCTTTAGGTCTGTCATCCTCTGACATCCCGACTTTGAACCTAGGAATCTTCTCTATTGTGACAAATGTTCTCACTCACATAGGGATGAATTTCCAAAACAGAGCCAACCTCTGTTTAAAGAAAGGAAGGACTGGGATCACCTTTCCCTTTCCTTCATTTCCTTTGGGACCAGCTCAAAAACAATAGCTGTTTTCTTCTGGGACATGCCATCCTTTCTACCTGTATGACTGCCCTCATCTTTTGAATGTGACCCACATTTGAGTTTTCCTGGAAGAAAGCACATGAGGTCATAATTGTAGCACATCCATTACATTGCTGGTGTGTCAGCACTTAACATGTTCATTATCCTGCTTCAGTCTTTTCTTAAGTAGAGAGAAATTGTGTTATCACAGGAGAAATGAGCTTTCTTGTTTCTCCTTCAATTCTCTTTTATACCAAGACAAAAGGGTTTCAAATTCAAGTTTCCCTTTGTGATCTTTCCCCCTCAAAAGGCATATTCTTCATTTATGGAGCATGCACATCTATTAAGGATGTTTTTGGCAGCCTCGGGTGATCTTACTGCTCCAGCCTGATTTTATTCTGTTTTTCATTTCCTTTACTTTGTATATTCCAGTTGGTAACAAGTAGTCTGCCATGAGCCCACAGTTTGATTCAGAATCAGTGATGAAAAATGTTTTCAAATGTTGCAAAATTCCATTATTGTGCTTTTATATAGAAAGGTTTCTTTGGAAACTTTTAAAAAAATATATTTTGGATTCTTTGAATAGCCGCAAAGATGCAATTACATTGCCTGCATACCTGGATGAATGGTCTTAGATTGGAATCCTGATTCATACAATACATAATATTTTGAGTTATTCAGCTTTAGAAGATTATAAACCACATCTGGGGCCACTGTTCTCACAATTTCATCTAAAAGTCTACATGAGAGACATGGCCAGGACAGTGTACCATGAACATTATATTCAGTACGTGTTAGTGGGTTGAAAAATGGCTTTGGGGACATGCAGAGCACAATCCAAAGACATATTAAATTCTATTCAAAATGGTAGCATGATTTAGTGGGTAGAATATTGGATCTAGAGTCAGGAAGACTCAGGCTTGAAGTCTGCCTCTCACCCTTACTAGGTGTGTGACTCATTGATTTCAAATCAATGAACCTGTGATCCAATTCAATTCATAAAGTTTTTTTAAGTACCTATAGTATGCCAGGCTTGTATTAGGTACTGAATGTATGAAGTCAAACATTCAAGAAGCCCTCCAAAAGCTTGCATTGACATAGAGAGAGAAAAAGAAAGGCAGAGGGGATAAAAAAGTACACAAAAACAAAGCATACTCAAATTAATTTCTGGATGCAGAGAACACCCACCATGGAGTCAGGAAAAAGGTCATATGTAGGAGGTAGTAGCTGCACTGAGCCATGAAGACAACTGAGGGTATTAAAAGTAGAGTGAGGAAAGAAAGCATTATAGATGCAGGACCCCATTTGTGCAAGGGATGGAGGTGGAAGATGGGACATCATGATTGGAAGAGCAAGTCATCCAGTTGGACTAGAACATGGGCGGTGTGAAGGAGAAGTATATAAAGTTAAACAAAGGCCAAATTCATTCATTGAAGTAAATTTTAATGTGTACAGAGGATTATTTCATAACACTCAGTAGAAAGGAGATGATGACCCCAAACTGGGTTTCATTGCTCAGAAAATTGAACACAGTCACACATAGTTATGAGCTCTGCTGAAATGATCATTTTTCTTTTTGACATTTGGCTTACTCAGTCCTTCTTCATGGCCTCTTAGTTCCCCTCCAATGCCTGCAATATGGATTCCCTAGGGGTTTCACTGGTAGTGCCTTGTCAAGCTTCTACCTCCAGAATTAGGTGATCTTGTGATTGCATCAGGAAAGGAAGAGAATGCTTCACTGCTGAACAAATCCCCCGCCCCACCATGATCCCATCCCTCACTCCCATGCCATATTTGAATCAACAAAATACCTAACGTTGAATAGGAAAATTTATTTGCTGAGGACATGTGCATAATATAACCCTTTTTCTCCCCCTCCATTTATTGTGCAAAATATTTTATATGTCGGTTCATTTGATGAGTATAAAAACATTGTGAGGTAGTTAAGGAAAACAGCATTGCACCCATTACACAAACAAGAAAATAAAGAATCAGAGATTGAGTCAAGTGGCAATCTAAGGATGGAAAGTAATGTTCTTTCTACACCAAGCCAGAAGTCTCTTCTGTTGGTATATAATCTTGCCCCATGCTTCTATAACATGGCAAATTCCCAGTCAGAAATCTGGGTTTAGAAATGAGACATTCAAGGATCATCTAAAATATCAACATGTAATATCCACAAAAGCTGGTGTCCATTCTGTGGAGTTTGATGGCCAACGTGTTCCTTCAGAATGACATCCTCACATTCATTCTCTTTGCACATGCTGTTCCCCATTCCTGGAATGCTTTCCTTCCTCACTTTTCCCTTCTGAAATCCCTGGCTTCCTAAAAGACACAACTCTCTTGGGACCTCTGAAATATTGCTACCATTATCAGTTTCCCCATCAGAAAAATGTTGAGGGGGGAGAGGTTGAGGTAGATGATTTCTGAGGGAGAGCGCAGCTCTAAATTTATGACCCTCTGTTGTGGTTCCCAAAAATAGGACATAAGCTTCTTGGGGACAGGAAATATTTCATTGTCTTTCTATCTTACCACCAAACGTGTTCCTTGGTAACATAGTGGTTGGAAGGCTGAATTTGGCTGAATTGGTGATGGGAGTAGTAACTCAAAGTCTAGAAACAGTTTTTTTTTAATTTCTTCTGGTCTTAAATTAGATACCTGAAGTAAGGAAAAGTAACTTCACAGGGAGGTTTAAATCTACTTACTTTAGTCCAAGACATATTCATTATATTCCTAGTGTATGTGGGAGACAATGTACCAGGCCCTGAAGTTGGAAAGATAAGAAGTAGCTAGCATGCCCAGCTAGGAAGTTGTTACGAGAAGCCAGGGAAGAAATGAAGGATGTCTACACTTGGGTGGTGGCTACATAAATAAAGGGGAGGTGGGTGGATGTACACAACTGAGGTACAATTGTTAAGACAGGACAGGGTTCATTTAATCAATCACCAGGCAGTGATTGTATGTGAATCACTGGGCTAAACACTAGATATCCAAAAACACAAAGTAATCCCTTCCCTGGAGAAGCTTACATTATTTTGTAAATAAATGGTTTTCAGTGAAAAAAGTGATTTTCTCTCCCTTCCCTATTTTGAAAAAATATGAAAAGATAAAGAAAAGTCTTGTAAGAAATAAATATAGTCAAGTAAGACAAATTACAACATTGGGCACACTAAGCCATATATCTCATTTTGCAACCTTCATTTCTCAGGGAAGAGGTGGGAAGCCTATTTCATCATGAGCTTTCTGGAATCATGAGTAGTCATTGCATTGATCATATTTCTTAAGTCTTTCAAATTTGTCTTTTTCTACAATGGTATTGCCTGGCACATAGTAGGTACTTAAAATGTTTATTGATTGCTTTTTTTGCTCTGAGGAGCTCTCATTCTAATGGAGGAGACAATATTTACATAAATAGGTATATACAGAGGACATGTCAAATAGAAACAAGGGATCCCAGAGGATGAGGCACTAGGCAAAGATGACAGTGATGTTGCAAAAATGGGTGACAAAAATCGACTTTCAACAGTGATGGAGAAGTTCAAAAGACAGATGAATTTGGAGGAATGATAACAATTTCTATTGAGGACATGTTTGAGAACCTTTGAGGATCCCATCTGAAATGTCCAATAGGTAGTTCGTGACATGGGAGTAGAGTTCAGGAGAAATATGAGAGTTGCAAAGCCACACGTGTTAAGCTTTGATTAGACAAAGAAAAAGCAAAACTAGATCTCTCTGCAATACCAACTGCCTGTTGGTCATTTCACACTGGAAGTCCTGAATGTATCTCCAAGTCAATGTGCATAAAACAGAGCTCATTGTCTTTTCCCAAAAACTCATTCATTTCTCAAACTTCCACATTACTTCCAAGGTCATGATCATTCTTCTAACATGCTAAAGTTTACTAAGCAACCTCAGTGCTATCTTTAATTATTGATCTGCCATCTAAAGTTAATTTGCATCTGTTTTATATGTACCTGCATATATAAATGTTATCTCCCCTGTTACATTGGGGACTCATCTGTACAGAAATAGCATTTGAGACTATAAGAAGAAAATTAAGTCACAATGGGAGAGAGTATAATGAGAAAAGAAGTAAGTCCTGAACAAAGTCACAACAAATACACAGAGTTAATCAGAAAAGTTGACTAAGAAGGAGTGGCCAAATAGTTAGGAAGAGAGTTACGAGAGCCAAGTATTATATAAAGCCACATAGCAAAGAGTATCCAGGTGAATGGGGGTTACCAGCATTCAATATTGATCAAGAAAGATAAGTGTTCGAGACTTGGCATTTAAGAAATCATTGGGAACTTTGGAGAATACTATTTCAGTTAACGGATGAGATTGGAAGCCTTCTTGCAGAGAATTTGGAACACGGTAAGGAGAAAGGAAGAACAACCAAGTGGAAATAGCTTTCCCCAAAACTATAGCTGAGAATGGGGAGATAAATATAGAATGATAGGAAAATACAAAGATAAAGACAGACAGATCATTTATTAAGAACTTACTGTATTCTAGGTACTCAGTCTAGCACTGGGACATGAAAACAAGATTATCCTTAGAAAGAACTTACATTTAATTAGAGGAGACAACACATAATGGGGGCAGTAAAAGGTGGGAGAGGGGAATATGTCAACCCATGTGGATATAAGACAGACCAATAGAGAGGGAGCCAGGAGGAAAGTGAATACAGGAATTGGGATTTCTGACAAAAAAGACAGTTCCGGGAAAGGAATGATGAAAGATTGAGTTAGCTTCAGGATAGCTTCAATTTCAAGGGGGAAAAGCAACCAGTAAAAAGTGATCCAGGCGAGAACTAGCCATCACTAGCAAGTTAAGGAAAACGGATGAGTCAGGGATACTGCTATGGTTGGAGGGTTCTATTTTGGAAATTATGCATTTGAGGATGTAAATCTAGTATCTACATGGGAATGCCCAACATTCAGTAGGCAATTCAGGCTGTTGCCTTTAATGTTAGCTATATTTCCTTTCTTTGAAACTCTGGTTAATAATCTTCACCTGTCATATAGTGACAAGACTTTTCCCCCAGTGGCATTCATGTAAGTTTCCATCTTTTTTGTTGTTCTGACTCTGTGAGCCCATTTGGGGTTTTCTTGGCAAAAATAATGGACTGGTCTGTTATTTCCTTTTCCAGTTCATTTTACAGATTAGAAAACTGAGGCAAAGATAAGTCTCCAGGCCCAGCCTTCTATCTACTAAGTCACATTTAACACACGAAAATACATGATCTCCAAATGTAGAGACAAGATGGCAGAATAAAGGCAAGGGTTCACCTGAGACCTCCCCTAAAACCCACCAGATACCTTTAGATAATGACTCTAAACAGACTCTAAAGAAGCAGAACTCACAAAAAATGGAGTGAAACAACTTTCTACCCCAAGACACTTACTTACAAGATTGGGAGGAAAGATCTGTTACACCAGGGTGAAAGAAAAGCAATCTACTACAGGCCATGCCATCACAAACTGGGCCCCAGCAAACCTGGAGCAGACCTCTGAGTGACTGAATCACTGGCAGCAGTGGTGGTTTCTAGAACTCTCGGCCCACAGATACCAAAGACAACTTAGAAGGTCAGAAGGAAAGATCTGTTGTACCTGGGTGAGAGAGTGAGCACAATGCAGCACACACTGTGTTGGCATAGCTCTGGTCCCAGGAACAAGAGCAGTCCTTGGGAGCCATTGATCAATATTAGCTGCTGCTTCTGGAATTCTTAGCTCACAGATGATAAGGGGATCAAACAACTGGTCCCAAGACGATTATGGGGGGTCTCCTGAGGCAGGACTCTGTTACTTTGCCCATACTGTAGTAGGTGGCATTCCCAGGGTGAAGAGAAGTACAAGTATAGCTTGCAGTCACAGTGGAGGGGGCACCCTCCTCACAGTTCTAGGCAGAAAAGAGTGCTTGTGGTTACATAGACAAGAGCACAGGCCAGGAGGCCACATCTCTTCTTAGGTCATACCACCTTGGAACAGCAGAAAATGTACAAGTCCCTAGAAGTATCTCTGAAAATAATTATCTAAAACCTTTGAAGTTTGGGACAATAGACCCTCCATCCTTAAAGCAGAGCTTTGCTTTGACAAGGAAGAGTCAAAAGTTAGGTAATGGGCTGGGAAATAAGCAAAAAGCAGGAAAAATTCTGACTCTAGAAAGTTACAATGGTGACAAGAAGATCAAAACACACACTCCGAAGATAACAAAGTCAAAATTTCTATATCCAAAATCTCCAAGAAGAATATGAATCAGTCTCAGGCCATGGAAGAGTTCAAAAAGGATTTTGAAAATCAAGTAAGAGAGGCAGAGAAAAATTGAAGAGAGTAACATAAGAAAATCATGAAGCAAAAAGAGTCAACAACTTGTTAAGTACACACACACACACAAACACACACAATACTGAAGAAAATAACAACTTAAAAACCAGACTTGGCCAAATGGTAAAAGACACAGAAAAATTCACTGATGAAAAAGAAAGCCCTTTAAAAGTAGAGTTGAACTAATGGAAAAGGAGGTACAAAAACTCACTGCAGAAAATAATACCTTCATAATCAGAATGGAGCAAATAGAAACTAATGACTTTATAAGAAGTAAAAATAAACCAATAAAACAAAACCAAAAGAATGAAAAAAATAGAAGATAATATGAAATACCCTATTAAAAAAACTTACCTGGAAAATTATTCCAAGAGATATCGCTCAAAAATAATTGGACTACCTGAAAACTGTGATCAAAAAAGAGCCTAGACATCATCTTTCAAGAAATTTTCAAGGAAAATTGTCCTTTTATTCAAGAACAAGAGGTTAAAATAAAAATTGAATGAATCCACCAATTATGTCCTGAAAGAAATCCCAAAATGAAAATTCCTAGGAATATTATGGCCAAATTCCAGAGCTCCCAGGTCAAGGAGAAAATATTGTAAGTAGCCAGAAAGAAACAATTCAAGTATCATGGAGCCATAGTTAGGACAACACAAGATTTAATAGCTTCTCCATTAGAAGATGAGAGGGCTTGGAATATGATATTCCAGAAAGCAAGGGACCTAGAATTCCAACAAGAATCATCTACCCTGCAAAACTGAGTATAATCCTTCAGGGGAAAAATGGGGGATTTTCAAGCATTCTTGATGAAAAGACCAGAATTGAGTAGAAAATTTTACTTTCAAATACAAGACTAAAGAGAAGTACAAAAAGGTAAAAAGAAAAAGGAAATCATAAGGGATTTAATAAGGTTAAACCATTTACATTCCTAAATGGGAAGATGACACTTTTAACTGATAAGAACATTTTCATTATTAGGCAGTTAGAAGAAGTATATGTAGACAGAAGGCACAGGCATGAGTTGAATATGAAGGGATGATATCTAAAAAAATAAAACTAAGGGGTGAGAGAGAGTACTGGGAGAAAGGAAAAGGTAGAATGGGATAAAATATCTCACATAAAAGGGGCAAGAAAAAGCTTTGATAGTAGAAAGGGAGAGGGGGATGTAGAGGAGAGTGGGTGAGACCCTACTCTCATCAGAATTTTCTCAAAGAGGGAATAACATACAAGTACAATCTGGTTTAGAAATTTATTTTATCTTATAGGAAAGTAGGAACAGAAGGGGTGGGGTAAGAGGATGGGAGTGTAGTAGAAGGAAGGATGGACTGGGGGAGAAGGTAGTCAGAAGCAAAACACTTTTGAGGAGAGACAGGGTGAAAAGAGAGAAAGAGAATAGAATAAATGAGGGGAATAGGATGGAGGGAAATACAGTTAGCAATTATTTAGTTCACAATTAATTGTGAAAAAATAATTTTGAAGCAAATTTGTCTGATAAAGGCCTCATTCTGAAACATATAGAGAACTGACTCAAATTTATAAAAATGAGAGCTGTTATTCAACTAATCAAAAGATATGAATAGTTTTCAGATGAAGTAATCAAAGCTATGTATGACCATATGACAAAATGCTCTAACTCACTTCGGATTGGAGAAATGGAAATTAAAACAATTCTGTGCCTCATATCCATTAGATTGACTAATGGGACAGAAAAGGAAAAATGACAAATATTGAATGGGATGTGGGAGAAGTGGGACATTAATGGATTGTTGGTGGAGTTGTGAACTGATTCAAATATTCTGTACAGCAATTTGGAACTAGGCCAAAAGGGCTTCGGCCTAGCAAAACCACTACTAGACCTGTATCTCAAAAGAGACTTTTTAGAAAGGAAAAGGACCTATATGTACAAAAATAATCATGGCAGGTCTTTTTTCATGGCAAAGAATTGGAAATTGAGGTGATATACATCAACTGGGGAATGACTGAACAAATTATGGTATGTGATTATAGTGGAATACTATTGTGCTATAAGAAATGATGAGCAGCATGCTCTCAGAAAATTCTGGAAAGACTTACATGAGCAGATTCAAAGTGAAATTGCTGTGCACTAAGTAGCAGCAATATTGTGCAATTATCAGCGGTGAATGACTTAGTTATTCTCAGCCATACAATGAGCCAAGTCAACTTTGAGGGACTTATGCTAAAAATTCTCTCCACCCCCCAGGGAAGGAATTGATAGTGTCTGAATACATACTGCAGCATATTTTTTCCTTTATTTTTTCTTGTTTTCTTTTTGTTTATTTTTAAAATTTATTTATTTAATTTTTAACATTCATTTTCACAAAATTTTGGGTTCCATATTTTCTCCCCATTTCTCCCCTCCTCCACCCCCAAACGCCAAGCATTCTAATTGTCCCTATCACTGATCTTCCCTCTCTTCTAACATCCCTCCCTTCCCTTGTACCCATCTTCTCTCTTGTCCTGTAGGGCCAGATAACTATCTATACCCCATTACCTGTATTTCTTACTTCCTAGTAGTAAGAACAATACTCAACAGTTGTTCCTAAAACTTTGACTTCCAACTTTTCTTCATCCCTCCCTCCCCACCCATTCCCTTTGGGAAGGCAAGCAATTCAATATAGGCCATATCTGTGTAGTTTTGCAAATGACTTCCATAAAAGTCATGTTGTGTAAGACTAACTATATTTCCCTCCATCCTATCCTGCCCCCCATTGCTTCTGTTCTCTCTTTGGATCCTGTCCCTCCCCAAGAGTGTTGACTTCAAATTGCTCCCTCCTCCCACTGCCCTACCTTTCGTCATCTCCCCCACCCTACTTATCCCATTTGCCCCGACTTTTCTGTATTGTAAGAAAGGTTTTCATACCAAAATGAGTGTGCATTTTATTCCTTCCTTCAGTCAAATG
>JAQQSK010011236.1:0-12353 GCA_028658325.1 Potorous gilbertii | reverse complement strand
CTGGGGGAAAAATCGAGTCTAAGCCTGGAATTCTATCCTCCCATTCAAGTCCTCAGATAATAGCTGCTTACGCACCATTTGTAAAAGGAGTAAGGAGAATTGATGGTGGCGTACTGACTCTTTTTTTGAAGGCACCAAATAAATAGGCCTCACACTTACGCCTGAGCACATCACAGAAATCTAACAAAAAAACATATGACTCACATTTTCACAGGAGCTAATCTTAAGAGAGTGAACACAGCAAGGGAACCAGCACTGTCCTTAAATAGAGGAGGGCTGTGTGTGTGTGTGTGTGTGTGTGTGTGTGTGTGTGTGTGTGTCTGTCTGTGCGTCTGTCTGTCTCCCGTTCTGAGAGAGATGAGAAGGAAGCACTTAATCACAAACATAACTTGGATTCAAGCAAGGAAAATGTGATAAGTCTGGGGGCCAAGAAAGCACGAACTTCCTTCCCATTCTTCAATGGGTCCCAGACTGCGCTCCTCTGCCAGGTCTTAGGCTTTGTCCGATGAGACCAGTCAGATCTGGAAGCCGACCCAGGCAGGGCTGCATCGGGGAGCGGACGCCAGACAGGCCCTGCAATCCGCCGAGGGGAACGTGCTCACGATCCCGCAGAAGAAGACAATGTGTCCCCTCACATCTTAATTAAGGCAAAGGGGGAAAGCTAGACCAAAAGACCAATAAAAGGCTTTCAAGGAGACGGAGCCTGTGGATTGGCCGGGCACATTTGAGCTCGGCTGCTCTACCAGTCCGTTCCACAGTAAGAGACAAGTAGT
Organism: Potorous gilbertii; assembly: GCA_028658325.1. Taxonomy (NCBI): domain Eukaryota; kingdom Metazoa; phylum Chordata; class Mammalia; order Diprotodontia; family Potoroidae; genus Potorous; species Potorous gilbertii. The sequence continues at coordinate 11,580 of JAQQSK010011236.1, read as the reverse complement.
CACTCAGTCTCCGAACCTCTCCTTGACATGGTCAGAATCGGCCCTCAGCCTCAATGACTGTTATTACCAAAAGCCAATACATGGCCCCCCCACTTCAGCACTATGTGGGGAGGGGGAGGAACACGTGGAAATACTCATTAGAATTTGCATACCACAGAAGCAGCCGCAAAGCCCACCCCGCATAATGCTTCCTCAATGAATGTCCCCTTGCAAAAAGAAAAGCAAAAACCAACAGTTATGTGAAGCATGATCTATCTATTTCCAAATGGAATTGAAATTAGTGCTTAAGAAGAAGTTGGCATTTAAGTCTTACACAATCAGCTGTTTATCGAAAAAGAGTAAGAGCCTGCTTTTCTTTTTGAAGCAAGAACCCATGGATTATTTTTCTTTTTAGAGGGGGGCAAGGGGCACGATCCCCAAACCTCACAGCCCCCGGCCCTGCCCCAAAAGTGCACAGTGGCAAAGGGGTTAATGTTTAATTAAAACCAGCTCCCAGCACTGAAACAATGACCCGGAGCCAAACAAGGCAGAAGATGTATGAGTCATTCTTTCTGTAGTGAATGAGACAGCTGATCTCCCAACCATTCCTCAAGACAAGCAGTCAGGCCTGGAGGCCGCTCTCCATTCACAAAAACCCAGCCAGGCCAGGCTGAGCCATGTGGGCCAGCCGCAAGCGTCTCCTGTCACACCCTGCCAGAGGGCCGCAGTCAGGAAACTTGAACTCTGGGCAGTAGAAACACCCCAGGCTGATGGCTTTGTCTCCCCACCAAGCCTAGGCCAACCCAGGAAGGAGCACAGGGGAGAGAAGGGAGCAGGGGGAAAATTCAGAGATTTAACCCCTTCTGACCAGAGCCAGCTCCATCCGGGAAAGCAGACTCCTAGAGGCCCAGGCGGCCAGGAGGGGACAAGCTGCCTTCTGCAGGTCAGTGCCACGCAGGGCAGCCTTCTCCACACACTGGAACAATGTGACTGAAGTAGGCGATCGAGGATGTCAGGCTCGGGGAGGAACTTTTCTCCATAAACTCCATCATGAAACCCAGGAACAATTATCCCCTCCTCAGCCCCGAGGCTTTGGCTCTCCCCCAAATCGAGCTTGGGCCATGCAACAAAATCGTCCTGAGTCCCCTAAGCCTGGTTCAGGGCTACATCCGCTGGTAACATGTTAAATGACTGCACAAAAACACAAGCATTAATTAATGCTCTAGCGTAAACATGGGGAGGAAGACAAAAGGGAAGCAGCTTCCCCCACTGGAGAAGCTTTAAGGCTCCTTAAACACATCCCTTCTTTCTACGCCCAGCCTTGGGTCTCAAAACAACCTCCACTCTCATCTTCAATCTGATCTGCTGTGACTTGTAAAGGCAACGGGGTTCAAGCTGAAAGAAGGCCCAGAGGTCTCTTCCTGTCTTCCCTTCTCCCTGACATCCCCTCCCACTTTTAAAAACTGTTAGTACAGCTGCAAGACTTTACCTATCTCACTATCAAAAAGCATCCATATATATTATATATATGCTATATATCTATATGTATATATATACACACACACATATTTTATATATATATATATATATAATATATATATACATATACATACACACATACACACACACACACACACACACACACACACACACACACACACACATATAAACTTCTTTTCAATGACCCAGAAGGACAATCAAGGAGGTCCAGCAGCCTTGAATCTGAATAGGTCCAGTTTCACTGCCTCTCTCTATTTTTGTGGGGGCATCTCAATCCCAGGAAACAGCCTGCTGGGATGTTACTAAGGCCCTGGAGCTGGAAGGCACCTCCTCTCCCAGGCTAGCCTAACACAGCAGTCCCCTGACTTGCATGATGCCAAAATGGAAAATGTCTCCAATGAGTCAAAGGATGTCTCTGAATTCTAGAACATCAAAGTGAAACCTCTTTTGTTCAATGCCAAGGAAACACAAGGTATTTGGATGACTTTTTTTTTCTTAACTATACAAACTGCTAGTTTTTTTTTTCATTGTAAGGCATTTCTTTCTTACTGTGACATGTATAAACAACACACACTCATCAACTCAATTCTTGGTTTGATTGAAATTACAATGGTGTCATTTTGAACACCATATAAATCCAGACGGATGCCATCTTCGGACGTCCATGTCAAGAGTATATAGAATTATTTGTTGCTTTTGTTTTAATATCACCAAATCATTTCTGGACACAAATTCAGGAACAAATATAAATTCTTAGGAAAAGCACCGGAATGTTCAAGGCGAAACTGACTCATTTAATGAAGAGGCACGTAAAAAAACGTAAAATCAGCTCAAGGCATGGCCCATGACCCATGGCCCATGGTCCATGGACCTCCTTTGCATGGGAGTCATCTTTAGTAAGACCAGAGGAGTTAAAGAAGTTATAGTGCCTGATGGGCAAGAAAGTTGCCTTGGGAAAGAATTCCACCAAAGTTCTCCACTCATATTAGGGAAGTCTTTCCACCAGCCCCCCCTTCTCGTGCCAAAAGGGCATTTGTGAGTCACCCCACTAACTGTCAATGAGCTGTACTTCATGGTGCTTTAAAATCTTTTTTCTCCTCCTCAGGTTGACCTCAGGTGATGAAATCTGTAAACAGATTTCAAGTGAATGCCGTACTTTGTTCAAACCCCGTCGGTCATGTTTCCTCAGGTCCCTGCCCCCTGCACATTTACCTGGCATCAGTGACAACATGACCAAGGTCAAGAAGCCAATTTTTCCCCACCCTCTAGATCTGTTCCAAAATCAAGAGATTTTACCAAGACAGACTGACAAGACACTGAGTTAATATTTGAACCAATTATTTCAAGTCACTGAATAACTGCCATCTGCCAACTGCAATCTCATATCAAAATACACACAATCAATAAAAGCATTTTGCATATGAAAATGCCAAGAGGAAACAGCAGTGGCATAAATAGAACGCTGGTCCATGGGGGGTGGAGGGGGGTTAGAATCATTGTCATCTGCCACTTGCTCTGGAGAACCTGATAACCCATCTTCTCCTCCAGGACTGCACAAGACCTTTCACAAATCTGCTATCCGGAGATTTTTACCAGGAGATTTTTTAGTTTCGAGTCATGGAAGTAGTACCAGTCTAGAATTGCCCTACCCTAAAATGTTTCTAGTCTGCTTACTTAAAAGAGGAAGTGAATTTTTATAAAATCCCGATGGGTTTGATATATTCTCTCCACCTTTAAATAACGTAGAGTTAGTTGCTTCAATCTTCCCTATATCAACTTTATAATTAGTAAATCATTTTAATTACTACAATGGCCAATTTATAAACAGACTGTACTCAGAATTTCACTTATAAAAATTCTTACAGGAAATAGCAAATAAAAGTTTGCAAGGCTAAAGAAGGCAAAAGCCTTCAGAGGACTTTCTTCCAGTTATGCTTTTTTGTCAGTGATTCTTTATGAGTAATTTGCTGCAGCAATATTTAATAAATAGATTTTCTAACCTGATAACTACCCCCACAGTGTTATCTCAGCTTGAGGGAGAAGAAGCCTGGTTAGTTGCCAAAGATCTTTATATATTTTTTTAAGAAGGTCAAGACGGCTCGAGACTTTCTTGGTCACTTTCCTAACTACAGAGCATCATGAAAAGAAATATGTAAACATGAAAAAGTCAGCCAATTTGGCAAAGTCCAGAAGAACATAAATGGATAAATCCACCCTTGGATAAACAAGATGAATTAGAAGATCTGTTCTTGGCTAGAATAGTCCAGACAGTCAAGTAAGTGAAGCTAGCGTATGCCATCCTGACACCATCATATGGCAGATATGCCAGCACACCCACAAACTTGCATTCAACTGTTAGTATAAAGAAATAATAGAAAAGGTGAACCAAATAAGCAAATAATAAAGAAAGAAATCTTCATCATTAAAGGATAATTAAACTCCTCTTTCAAAGCAGCTTATCAACTCTTGTAGCTTTATTAAGACATTAGAAGGAGCGATACAGTTCACCTAAAAATAAGACAATGTCCTTATTTTGAAAAAAAAAAAAATAAAGCAACACAGGCATGAGGGTCAAGGAGACTGTCAGTACAGCGGACCTAAAGTACCAGGATGGGAGGATTTCTTTACCAGAGATCTCCCGGCATTCATAAAGGTGTTAGGATTCACAGCACAAATATTCATCCTTTCAGAATTAAAATGTTTCTGCATAAAACCCCATTTTATTTCAAAAATAGCAACCATACCCTCAGCCTGGGCTTATAGAGCTGGGTATTTTTTTTAATTCCTGGGTAAGAATTTATAGAACCAACTTTAAGAGCATAAGGGAAAACTTGGATAGATCATTCAAATCACTCATTCATTTAGCCACAGGAAACAAGCTCAAAACTATAAAAATGCACCAAAGCTGATTATATATCTATAAAAATATTTATAAGTCAATTATAGATGCCACATTTTTTAAATTCCAGGAACAGAGTTGCTATGCACACCCAAAAATCTGCCAGCAATTATTTTTACTTGGAATCAGGAGCATTAAACACTGTAAGAAGTCACAAAATGTTCCAACTCAATGAAGAGAATATTCAGTTATAATCCATACACCAATAAATTATCTCCTAGATTTGATAAGTATTCTGATACATTTTCAATTTTACAAAACCAGTAGCTAGAGGTCAATAACATAGTATCAGGTCAAAAGAGAGAAAGAAGAGTCACCTCTGGGTCTATGGGTGACGGGTGATGCATTATAAGAAATTCTATTTTCAGTGACCATCCAAATGACGCTTCTAAATTCCCATCTCCTTTATTAGTGTCTCAATCCCCTTTGCTACAAGATGGTGAAGAGATTTAGGGGTACAAACATTTGCAAAAGTAGCTAAAGCAAATATTCAGGCTCGGAGAATTGAAATGTCCCCAAAACAAAGAAACTCACTTTACATGCTTCCAGCAACTTGACCAGGCAGAACTCTCAGGGGGGAAATGCCCTCTGTCTCAAAGCAGTTTAGAGTAAGAAAGCCTGAGCCCGACTCCCTTAGAAAATCTCATCCAGCCAACGGCACAATTTGCAATAAGATGGGCTTGAGTTGAGAGAACAATGAAACTAACTTTTCCCCTCAAGTTCTGGAAGAAAATCCATTGCTACAGGACAACACAAGCCACTTCTATCTATGCCTTATGCCCATCAGATAAAACGCCAAAGGATTTTTCCCCCTCCCCAAAGAAAACAAACACCCTTCCACAGCAGTAACTTCTACACTTTTACAGAAACCCTATCTCACTGTCCCCAGGAAACACAGCCAGCCTCACCCGGTGAGGACAGATTCCAAAGGATCCCAATACTGCTCCATCTAATCAAACGGAAAGGAAAATGCCTCTAAGAGTCTCCTGCCTTCCAAGGGGAATTCCAAGAAAGGTACTAGCCAAGCCCCATTCCCATTCAACGCTTGCTTGCCTGATGTACAATAAGGAAGGAGAAGGTAGGTACAGAAAAGCCCGACTCAGCTCCCCAAGGCTTCCTCAGCAAGCCCTTCATAGCTGATGCACTCGATACACACCCAAGGCTCTGTGTTGGGCACAAGGTGGGAAGAAGACACTCGCACTCAAATCTTGAAGCATCCCGTCCCGATGAACCCAGAGCCACTAATTTCTGCCATCAGAAAAAGTACTCCAAGAGGACAACGGGGAACTAAGTGTGCGCTGCCGCCGCTTGGCTTCAGAGAAAACAGCCAGCCCCGAGCTGGCTGGATGAGGTCTCCTGAGGTACAATCATATAAACCTGATCAATTGCAATTAAAATCTGAGTCGAGGCTCCGAACTGGAAGTCTTGGTGCATTAGTTCTTGCCCAAAGCAGATGTGACTGGGAGCTGGAAGCAGTTTCTCCTGGTAATTTGTGAGGACACAGGCTAGAGCAGCCCCAGAGTCCCCAAAGACAAACTCATCAGAAGCTCTAATGTATGCATGACACATGAGGTGGCTCTTTTAGAGCTCAATTAATTGGTCTGAACATTAAGACAGCAAGTTCAGGACTTTTTTTTTTTCCTCTGGAGTTTCATTCCTCCCTCCCCCCGCCCCAGCCTTTTTTACAAGCATTTCCCCCCTTACCTTCTGCAAGCCATGTTTCCTGTAATTGGCTCAGATCTTGAAAGAGTTCTGGAAAAAAAATGTGCAGACATAAAATAATATGGCAATTCAACCTTTAATCTTATCCTTCATGAAATGAAAATGTTATCTGATTTTTTTCTCTGACACACATGTATAATATATATGGAAATACTATTAAAGGAAATCTCTTAGAAAGGGGAATTGTTTCTCATTTTGATCATACCAATACCTGATATTTGCTTTGTGGAGTGGGGGGAAGGGGACATCTACTCAAGCCATTAATCCTTGCATAAAAACCCGAATCCTTGAATGCATCCAGCATCCATCCCACACACAGACAGACCATCACCAGGGACTGCCCAGGCCACCCATTCTTTCTTCCTCTCTTGTAATACACACCTTTCAATCAATCTCTCTCACAGAGAATGCAGAGGAAAAAACAGGGGGGATGGAAAAAACATTTCATATATCAACCCTTGTGGTTTCGGAGAGACTTGGCCCTTGTCAAGGTGAGGGGCAACAGGAATGCCTTTTCTACAAAGGGCCCCTATGCTACTCTGGGTGACAACTGGCTCAGGGATGGAGCATCACTCCCTGGCATACTGGTCACCATATCTACAAGTTTTGATTCAGCTGTCAGGAGTCTGTCAAGGGATCATAATCAGAAGGAAATTTATCTATTTCTTTCCAACGTCTATTAAAATTAGGAGAGAAACATAAACTTGGCATTTCTTTAAGAATTAAAAAAAAATCCAAAGTAGACTGTACTCTGAATGGCTTACTTGGGTTGATGTAAGAGGGTGTTTTGAGAAACTTTGGAACTCAAAATCCTAACTTCAGTCAGCCAAGAATATCGAACTTTTCCTAAGTAGCTGTGGTGAGCAGAGCAAGCCAGCAGGAGAGATTTCCTATGAGGTGATTCACCTGGCTGAAAAGTTTGCCTTTCAATTCATATTCTTACAATTACAGGAGAGAGGCTAAAGAGTTAATGTTTAGCCTCTGCCCCCTGTGGGCCCAAGGAAGCTTCAGTGACATAAATTAACATCGACTAAAGACTTAAATAGGTTTTACTGGGAACTCAAAGTTCCAAAAACCAATCTAATGCCCTAAGAACTTGGTCAGCTTTCAATGTCCTTATGTATTTTTTAAACTGCATCAAGGTATATGTAAAAGGTCTGAGAAACTATACAGTGTTCCACCTTAACCATATTTTAAATAATTTCTCATGAGTGGGCATGAAAACGTTTCAACATCTGAATGACCTCTCATTGGCTTCTATAACTGAGTTGGACATCTTCAGAGTTTCTCTCCCTCCCTTAACAGTTTTATTGATACACCATATGGGATATAACAATGAAACACAGCCATTGCTGGAGAGAAGGGTGGATGAGTCAGGGAGGGATGGCACATTGAACTCTACATTTTGCTTTTTGATTAATCTCTGGCACAACCAGGATAAAGTACTGAAGTGCAGATCAGCACAGTATGCAAAGGGCTCCAAGTAACAGTCATATTATTCTGGGCCAAAAGAGTTTCTCTCTCTCTCTCCCTCTCTCTCCCTCTCTCTGTCTCTCTGTCTCTCTCTCTGTGTCTGTCTCTCTCTCTCTGTCTCTCTGTCTCTCACTCCTCTCTCTTGCTTACAAATGCTTTTGGGGAGGAGTAGGCTTTTTGTTTGTTTCTTACAAGGAAACATAAAGACAGGTCTGCTTTTTTGGGGGGGGAGGGATCAGAATAAGACAAAACCTCACCTTCTGAGTCATGAGCCAGGTCTCTGTTAATGAATTTTCTTTTCCTGACATTTGCTGGTTTTTCATTACAGCTTCTCCCACGCTGACTCTACAAATGGGAAAGATTAAATACTTTAATTTTTTTTTTTTTGGAACCTCTGACTGTCACATGCAAAAGTCACTTGTTAAACCGAGGGGGGTCGACGGGTCTGGTGGGCCCTCTCTCTCTCTCCTGCCAAGGGACCCCTTTGGATTCCTCCTTTCCCGGATCCAGCTGACAGCCACAGCTGATGATGGGCTGTCTTTGGACAGCCGAGCTAGCGAAGACTGAGGCTGCTGCCGCGGCTCCGGCTGCTGCTGTGGCCTGAGGCTGCTGCCGTCCCACTGCTTTTTATCCTGAAGCCTCTGGATGGAGAGAGATGCATATGGAAGGCTCCCTACCCAGCATCCAACCAAGGAAGACATGCATTTAGCAGTCAGCAGGGCTGGGCTGAACTATATCCACTTTTCCTCTATCTACTTTAAAGGGCGGTGAATGCAAGAGAAATTATTTGATCTCCATGCCTCCGCCCCCCCCCCGCTCCCCCTCACAAACACACGCAAAACAAAAACAAAACCCTGAAAGCAGAAAGTGTCAACATCGGTCTCAACTTCATTCTGTTCAATGTGGCAGACAAACCCAGCCAGAAACTTTGACTGCAGCTGCTGCCTTCCTCCTCCTCCTCCTCCTCCTCCTCCTCCTCCTCCTCCTCCTCCTCCTCTCATCGTGTGCACTTTAACTATCCAAAAAGAAGTCTTAAAAATAAAACGATGCCTTATCCCAGTCCCTGGAAGGAGGAACGCTCATTCTGAAGCCTCGGCTCCTACGGGGAGAGTCGCCCTACACAGGCGAGCTAGCGAGCGATCGAGCAGGGACGAGCCCAGCAACTCCCTCCCGGCGCCCCCTCCCCCCCGCGCCGCCCTCCCCCTCCCGAGGAGAAATAAGTCGGAGTCAAGTTTATAAACAGCCACTCGGGCGCTGCTCACTCACGTTGCTGACCAAGTAAGGCACTTGCTGGTCATAGAAGCCGTCCATCCCGAGGCGGCGGCCGGGGCCGGGCTGGGGCCGGGGCCGGGCCGGGGCCAGGCTGGGGCCGGGGCCGGAGCTGGAGCCGGGCCGGAGCTGGAGCCGGGCCGGGCCGGGCCGGGGCTGTCGGGCTACGCGGAGCTGCAGAGCGCTCTCCCTTCACAGCATCGGGGAGGAGGCTTCCTAGCGATCCGAGCGGCTCGCGACCTAGAAAGGGGCGCAAGGCGGCTTAGAGGTTCCGGCGGAGCCCGTGAATGAAGCGCCGGGATTTGCATAGCTAATTGCCCGGCTCCAGCCCATTCACAAAACGCGCCCTCCCGCGCAGCCTCCTCCACCTGGAGCCCCCGCCCGCCCCAGCCCAGCTCGCTACTTTGTAGCGGCCGCGAGCCGCAGCCCGAGCCCAGACAAAGCTCCCCGGCCGGCCCTGGGCGCTGCGCTCCGGGGGGCTGCCCGTGGTCCCTGGGCCGGGGAGCCGGCCGTGCGCCCCTCGGTGGGGCCGGCCTCGTCATGGCGATCAACAGGAGGTGCTTTGCACCTAACGGGAGGCGGGAGAGGCGGCCCGATCCGCCCCCCCCGCACCCCCGACCGCCCCGGGGCCCGGAGAGACGCGCCAAGTTGTGGGCGAGACCCACCTGAAGGCCGTGCCAGGCGCTGTGCTGCCCACACTGCCCTCCCAGTTTAATCCAAACATGAAGCTCGCCCAGCACCTCCCCCTCGGAAGCCGAGAGCGCCTCTGCCAGGGCTGGCTTTGGCGGTTCTTCCCCCACTTCTCCTCCAGGGGCCTCCGAGCCAAACTGATGGATCCCTGCCTCCCATTGGCTCTCGGGCTCCTTCACCAGATCGGATTTCGGGCTGTCAATCAGGCGGCGCTCCCCGGCCCGCTCCCGCTCCCGCTCCCGCTCCCGCTCCCCGGCCCTCGCCCTCTCCCCCGACCCGGCCCAGGGTCTCCCCGATGTGCCCGGGCAGAGGCCGCCTTCCTCCGGAGCTTCCCGCTCCGGGACCCCCTGCCATCTCCCTCTCTCCTTGCCAACTTCCGTGCCCTGGCTCTGGACTCAGTTTCCCACCAGTTTCGGGGTTTTTTTTGGCTTTACTGTCTGACTCGAAGCGTGACAGCTCGTTTGTGTCGAGTTAACTGGGTGGCGCAACTCCCCCCAACAAACTGGGTTCCTTGGAGGTAGGGCTTGTTTCAGCCCTTCTCTCAATCCCTGATGCTGGCACAGCGCTTGGCACGTCGAAGGCGCTTAATAAGAGCTTGTGGTGACGGGACTCCGGCGATCCTGCACGTCCCAATCCGCAGGCATCATTGCCGGCATCCCTCTGACTCGGTGGCTGGCTGCTAGAGGGGGGACCGAGGGCAACCTCGTCACAGCGGGGGCCACGAGGGAGGCAGCAGTGCCTGCGGAGGGAGATCCGGCAGGGCCGAAGGAGCCTGGTCAACTCGGGGTGACGGGGGGTTGGGGAACTGGAGGGAGCACGAAGGGTGCGGGGCAAAGGAAGTGGGAAGGACCGGCTGCCTCCAACTCCGGGGGCTCAAACACGCGCCTCTGGAGGAGGGGCTGGAGAAAAAGGCCTAGAGGGGGTGGGATCCCCGCACAACCGGCCCATTTCCTGCGCTTTGTTATGGATACTCCGGGGGGGGGGCACCTCCAGAGAACTCCTGGGAGGGGCACAGGGAGGCTGGAGGAGCAAGGTCGGCCAGACCTAAGCCAGGCACCCTCTCCCCGGTCCGCAGGGTCGCCCCTCCAGCCCCAAAGTTCGCTTCCGGGGGCGGGGAGACTGGGGGGCTTCCCCCACCCCCAGCGGACCAAGGCCGCGCCGGACCCCCAAGGCGTCGGGCCGGAGGCCGATCAGAGGCGCTCGCAGGCTGCCCGTCCGAGCTCCGGAGCCAGGAGGCCCAGGGGCTGGAGGGGGGGAGGGAGGGACGCAGGGAAAGCGGAGCGGGGGCCGGTTTCCGAGGAAACCCGGGGAGGGGGCCGCCCCACTCAGGGGGCGGGGGCTGCTCCGGCCCTCCCCGCCGCGCGCCGCGCCCCCATTGGCCGCCGCCAGAGGAGGCGGGGCAGGCCCATTCACAAAAAATCCCCGTCCGGCGAGGTCACGTGTCTCGGGGAGGGGGGCGGGTCACTGCTAAACTTAAGTCTTCCCAGGCTCGGGAGGGAGCCCCCTCCCCCGTCCCCCAGCTTTTCACTAGCGGCCACGCGGCCTCCTGGAGAGTAGGGGGAAGGTCTTACCCCGAAAAGGCCGGGGGGCGGGGGAAGGGGATAAGAAGTTGTCTACACCGCCTGTAACTGCTCCCCGAGGGAGCGCGCACGGTCCTGGCCCTTGGCAGCATCGCCTCCCCATTCATCTTGAAGCGCGGGTCCCCGGGGTGCAGGGTCCCCGGGGTGCGGGGTGCAGGGTCCCCGGGGTGCAGGGTCCCCGGGGTGCGGGTGCAGGGACCCCAGGGTGCGGGGTCCCCGGGGTGCAGGGTCCCCAGGGTGCGGGGTCCCTGGGGTGCAGGGTCCGCGGGGTGCGGGGTCCGCGGGGTGCGGGGTCCCCGGGGTGCGGGGTCCGCGGGGTGCAGGGTCCCCGGGGTGCAGGGTCTCCGGGGTGACGGGTGCAGGGTCCCCGGGGTGCGGGGTCCCTGGGGTGCAGGGTCTCCGGGGTGACGGGTGCAGGGTCCCCGGGGTGCAGGGTCTCCGGGGTGACGGGTGCAGGGTCCCCGGGGT
>JAQQSK010011235.1:0-12354 GCA_028658325.1 Potorous gilbertii | reverse complement strand
CATAAAAGTCAAAGTTTCTACTATTAGAACCTACAAAATGAATATACAATGGTTTAAGGCCATGGAAGAGTTCAAAAAGGATATTGAAAATCAAATAAGGGACGTCGAGGAAAAACTGAGAAGGGAAAAGAAAGGGATGCAAGAAAATCATGAAAAGTGAGTCAGAAGCATGCTAACGGAGACCCAAAAAAGACTGAAGAAAATAACGCCTTCAAAAATAGACTAATCCAAATGGCAAAAGAGGCTCAAAAAGCAAATGAGGAGAAGTATGCTTTTAAAAAGCAGAATTACCCAAATGGAAAACAAGGTTCAAAAGCTCAGTGAAGAAAGAAGTTCTTTAAAAATTAGAATAGAGCAGATGGAAGCTAATGAATACATGATAATCAAGAAATAACAAAACAAAACAAAAAGATTGGAAAAATAGAAGTTAATGTGAAATATCTCGTTGGAAAAGCAACTGACTTGAAAAACAGAACTAGTATAGACAACTTAAAAATAACAGGACTATTTGAAAGTTATGATCAAAAAAAGAGACTACATATCATCTTTCATGAAATCATAAAGGAATATTGCCTTAATATTCTAAAATCAGAGGGTAAAATAAATATTTAAGGAATCCACAAATCACCTCCTAAAAGAGATCTAAAAGAAGAAACTCCTAGGGATATAGCAGCCATATTCCACAGTTCCAAGTTCAAGGAGAAAATATTGCAAGGAGCCAGAAAAAACAATTCGAGTATTGTGGAAATACAATCGGGATAACACAACAAATAGTGCCTTCTACGTTAAGAGACTGAAGGGCTTAGAGTATGATATTCCAGAAGAGAAAGGAACTAGGATTAAAACTAAGACTCACCTACACATCAAAAGTGAGTACAATGCTTCTGGGGAAAAAATGGTCATTCAATGAAATAGAGGACTTTCAAGCATTACTGATGAAAAGACCAGAGCTGAATAGAAAATTTGACTTTCAAACACAAGAATCAAGAGAAGCATGGAAAGATAAACAGGAAAGAGAAATCATAAGGGACTTAATAACGTTGAACTGTTTACATTGTTACATTGAAAGATATTTGTAACTCTTGAAAATTTTCTCAGTGTTTGGGTAGTTGGAGGCATTATACACACACAAATATGTATGTATAAATATACATACATATTTGTGTGTGTGTGTTTGTGTATATATATATACATATATATATATGTATATATATATATATACGTATCTATCTATCTATCTATCTATATCTATCTATATATCTATCTATATATATATACAGAGGGCCCAGGGTGAGTTGAATAGGAAGGGATAATATCTTGAAATAAAACTAAGTGGTGAGAGAGGAATATATCGGGAAGAGAAAGGGAGAAATGAAATGGGGCAATTATTTCTCATAAATGAGTCAAGAAAATCTTTTTTCAATGGAGGGAAAAAGCGGGGAGGTGAGAGGGAGAAAGTATAGCTTAATCTTATCACATTTGGCTTAAGGAGGGACTAACATGCATACTCAATTTGATATGAATATCTGTCTTAAATTACAGGAAAGTAAGGGAGAAAGGGGACAGTGAGGTTTGTGGATGAAAGAAGGAAAGACAAATGAGAAGAGGGAGTAATTAGAAGTAAATACTTTTGGAGATGGACACAGTCTAAAGAGGGAATAGAATAAGTGAGGGGTAGTATAGGGTGAAGGGAAATATAGTCAGTCTTTCATAACATGACTGCTATGGAAATCTTTAGCAAAACAAAACATATATAGCCTATATTGAATTGCTTACCTTCTCAGTGAGGATACGTGGGGAGGGAAGTGGTGAAAGAAGTTGAACCTTAAAGTTTAAGGAATGTATGTTGAGGCTGTTTTTGCATGCAACTGGGAGGTAAGAAATACTGGTAATGGGATACAGAAATGTATCTTACCCTACAAGAAAAGAGAGAGGATGAGCATATGGGAAGGGAGGGGTGTGATAGAAAGCAGGATAGATTGGGGGAAGGGATAATCAAAATATACATTGTTTTGGCGTGAGGGAGGGGAGAGATGGGGACAAAATTTGCAACTCAAAGTCTTGTGAAAATGAATGCTGATAACTAGAAACAAATTAACTAATTAAAAAAGTAATTCCTACCATAAATAAAAGAACTTTGGAATTGATTATGTGACATGGCACAGGATGTCTCAGTATGGCCTGCCCACATCACAGAAACTACTGTGCTCTATAGCAAAACAATATTGAAACACTCAAAGAAAATGCAGTATGCACAAATTTAGAGAATCCACTCAAATCTTCACATGGACTATCCGTTGCAGTGAAAAGGGCATAAATTAGAAGATCTGGATTTTTATCTTGTATTTCCCATTTACCAGTTGCATGAGTTTAGGCACATCACTTAATCTCTCCTCCCTCCAGGTTCAAAATAGGGGTAGTAATAAGTTTACCATTTACAGATCAATATGAAAAAATAAGTGAGAAAATGTCTTAGAAATGTTATCTAAATATCAGCAATTCATAAAATTGGAATCAGTGCACTCAAAGTTGGTAAATGTGGGTTGGCTGAAAAATTATGATGTATGATTTTCATGGGATATTACCACATATTTCAAGGAAAAATTGAATGTAAAATATTCAAAAAAATATGAAACCCCTAAAATATTTTTTTCCTTAACTGTATTCTGAGCTTATAATTTGTGGTGGAATCAACTCTATTTGTTATTACTGTCTATCTTTGTGTTGGAACTATCAATTCAGCTAAATGATGTATGGAATTGCAGAAAAATGGCAAGAGGCCATGAATTTATTATTGGCAAACTGAAATGACGATAATTTTAAGTGACAAAAGATCCACTTTTAGGGAATTGATACATCTTCATCTAACACACAATCATGCACACAATCTCACATTGATGCAACAGAAGGCATACTGTCAATAAGGACATAGTCCATAAAATGTTCACAAAAGTAAAGCTTTACTGACAGACAGGAGAAGGAAAAATAAATCTTGCAACAGATGTATCCACCGAGGTGTAGAATCTCCAAATTTCTTCATACAATTTCAGTCATTTGAAGAGAATCATTAAATAGAGCTTCCTCTGAGCTGACATCATTTCTTAAAGTTGCTTTATATATAATGCCTCCTCTTCTTCTCAAGAATGTGGTACCTTTAGTCGCTCTCCATAATGTCTTCTCCTGAAGTGCTAGGGAAATCACAGTAATTGGCATAAATCAAGAACACATTATTTATCTTCCATTTATAGGGTAAGTGGTTTCATGGAAAGGAATTCCAAATAGTACAGGTAATACAAACCATCAGAAGAGATATCAGAGAAAAGCAAAGACAATCATCAGTTAGTTAAAACTGAAGAACTAAGTCTTCAACTTTGAGATCTTCTGCCAGAACTTCTGGGAGCCAAGATGTTGTAATAAACTGTGAATATTCTCACCCTACCTTTGTTGATTTTGAAAAACCCAGAGAATACTGCCCGAGGAAAAATTCTGGAATAGTGGAAGCAGCCAAAGGGGTAAACATTGTCTCATCTAGGGAGGCTAGGGAGATCATCAAGAAGAGTCTTTCTTGCAGTGGTTGAAGGGGATCGGAGCAGGACCAGAAGAGAAGATCCTGAACCCCAGAAGGTGCAGCCTATAAGTGCCAACACCAGGACCCTAGATGTGTATTACCTCAAAAGGGGAATTGGGCAGACACCAGCACAGAAGGGGGCTGACCAGTTACTGATCCTGACTGTACTCTTGGTCAAGGGTGGAGACCTGCTACAACCAGACCACCCCTTCCCCCACACCTCATACAGTGAGCTTCAGGATAATCCCGGGAAAACTCAAAAAGATTTCACCTAGCTTCTGCCTTGGGCTCGCAGTAGCCAGCTCAGAACCAGATAAGTTGCAACATTCTACCTTCTAGCTAAAAGAATCAGAAGCCACAAGACACAAAGCCTCAGATTCTCAGGTCAATAAATGTGAGACAAAGGTCCATGTGTCCCAGAAGCAGAGTTCTACTTTGAAAGTCAGGAAAAAGTCCCTCATGATGAGCAAGAAGCAAATCAGAAAAGAAAAGACCATAGAATATTAGTATGAGGACAAAGATTAAAGGACAAATTCAGAAGAAGACAGCATTGAGACTGTACTCACATCTGAACTCTCAAAAGGGAATTTGAACTGGTCTCAAGCCAAAAGAACATTATTGGAAGAGCTCAAAAACAATTTTTGAAACCTTATTAGAAAGGTGGAAGAAAAAAGTTTACAATGATAACAAAAAAACATGAAAAAAGAATTCCCTGAAGAGAACAGCTCCTTAAAAAGCAAAATTAGGGAAATGGATGAGGAGATTCAAAACCTAACTGAAGAAAATAACTCCTTAAAAAAGATAATTGGATAATTGGAAAAGGAGGTACAAAGTTAAGTAAAGAAACAATTTTAAAAAAAATTTAGAACTGGGTAAGTAGAACCTAATGACTCTATGAGACATCAAGAATCAAACAAATTCTAAAGAATAAAAAAGAGAAGAAAATGCAAAATATATCTTTGGAAAAAACAACTGACCTGGAAAACAGATCCAGGAAAGAAAATTTACGAATTATTGGTCTACCAGGATGACATGATGGAAAAAAGAGCCTGAAAAATATCTTCCAAGAACTCATCAAGGAAAACTGTCCTGAGGTACAAGATCCAGAGGACAGCATAGAAATCGAAAGAATCTACCAATCACCTCCTGAAAGAGATCTCAAATTGTAAACACCAAGGAATATTGTTGCCAAATTTCAAAGAGAAATACTGCAAGCAGCCAGAAAGAAACAATTAAATACCAAGGAACTACAGTCAAGCTCACAAATGACCTTGCAGCTTCTACTTTAAAAGGCTGGAAAAATTGGAATATGACATTCATTAATGCAAAAGAGCTTGGGCTACTATAAAACATCAACTGAACATAATTGTTCATAATATTTCAGACATTCAGGCACAGGATTGGGAGCACAATGAGCTCAATGAAATAAGGGATTTCCAGAACTTCTTGAAAAAAAGGGTAGAGCTCAATAAAAAATTTGATCTTCTAATACAAGACTCAAGAGAGGCGTAAAAATATAAACAGGGTGAAAAAAGAAAAAAAAAAACTTGTTGCTCAATATGGGAAAACTGTTTACATGTCCATAGTCTTTAGAATGGTATATTTATTAAAATATTTAAAAGTTATATATATTAGAGACAGTGAGTATAAACTAACAGATATGATAATATGATAATATGATAATAAAACAAACGTTATTAAAGTATGTGAAGGGATTATAATGGGAAAAGAGAAAGGGAGTAGGCAGACAAAGGTAAAATACATCATTGGTAGAGTTACAAAAACATACTCTAGTAGAGAGAAAGAGAGGAGGGAGATGAATATTGAGATTTACTCTCACCTCATTTGATTCAAGGGGAGAACAAAGGGAACAACATACTCAGTTAAGTACAGAAATCTAACTTCCCTTATAGACAGTAGTTGGGCAAAGGGGAAAGAAAAAGGAAGGGAAGGAAGAAGTAGTAAGGGAAAGGGTGAATAAAAGAGAAGGGGGCCAATAGAAGGGAGGAAAGACTGAGGGAGGTGATGATCGAAAATAAAAGTCACGGAGGGGAAGGGAGAAATAAAAGAATAAATGGAAATTATATGGAGAGAAAGTCAAAGTCATAATAACTGTGAAGGTGAATTGGATGAACTCTCCCAGAACATGGAGAGAGATAGCATAATGAATTAAGAAACATACTTCTACAATATGTTGTTTACAAAAAACACATTTGAAACAGGAACCTACACAAAGGGAAAGGGAAAAGACTGGAGAAGAATATATTATGTTTCTGCATGGCTAGTAATTCTAATCTTAGACAATGCAAAAACTGAAATGGATCTAATCAAAAGAGATAAGGAAAGAAATTGTATCCTGCTATTAAGCACCATAGACATAGAGGTAATATAATTACTAAACCTATGTGTATCAAGTGGTACAGCATGCAGATTCTTAAAGGAGAAATTAAGGAAGTAACAGGAAGAAATAGACCTCAAGACTACAATTGTGTGGAACCTCAATCTGCCCCTCTCTGAACTTGATATATTTAACACAAAATAACTAAGAAAGAAGTTAAGGAGGTGAATAGAACTCTTGCTAAGCCAGAAATAATAGATGTTTGGATAAAATTGAATGGGATAGAAAGTAGCACATAGCACATTCATAACATGTACTAGGGCATAAAAACTTGACATTCCAGTGCAGAAAGGTGACAATAGTCAATACATCCTTTTCACATGATAATACAATAAAAATTACATGCAGCAAAGGGCCATGGAAAGAAAGATCAAAAATGTAGTAGAAACTAAATACTCTAATCCTAAAGAATGAATGAGTTAAACAATAAATCATAGAAACATTCAATAACTTCATTCAAGAGAATTGCAAAAATGAGAGAACCTACCAAAACTTATGTGATAATGTGAAAGCAGTTTTTAGAGAAAGTTTTATATCATTGAATGTATGAATGAAATAGAGAAAAAAGAGATCAATGAATTGGGCATGCAACTGAGAAATCACAGAAAAGAAAAAATTGAAAGTCCCCAAATAAATATCAAATTAGAAATACTAAATGCCGAGATTAATAAAATTAAAATTAAGAAAATTATTGAACTAATAAATAAAACAAAAAATTGGTATTACGAAAAACACAATAAAATTGATAAACTTTTGGTCAACTTGATTAAAAAAAAGAAAACCAATTTACTAATGTCAAAAATGCAAAGGTGCACTCATCTCCAATGAAGAGGAAATTAAAACAATTATTAGAAATTATATCACCCAACTATATGTCCATAAATTTGACAATCTAAGTGAAATGGATGAGTATTTTAAAAAATAGTAAATGCCCAGATAAAGAAGAATAAAGTAATGAATACACTATCTAGGTATAAAGACTGACACTATAAACAAATTAGAGGAGCAAGAAATAGTGTAGTTGTCACATTTATGGGAAATGGAGAAATTTACGACTCAAGAGATAGAGGACATTATGAAGTGTAAAATGGATAGTTTTGACTAGGTTAAATTGAAAAATTTCTGCACAAACAAATCCAATGCATCCGAGACTAGGAGGGAAGCAGATAATTGGAAAAGAATTTTTACAACTTGTGTCTGGGATAAAGGCCTCACTTCTAAAATATATAAATCAGTGATACAAATTTACAAGAATACAAGGCATCCCCCAATTGATAAATGGTCAATGGAGATGAACAGGCAGTTTTCAGAGGAAGAAATTAAAGCTATCTATAGTTATATGAAAAAATTCTCTAGATCAGTATTGATAGGAGAGAAGCAAATCACATGGCAAAACAGGAAGATGATAAGTGTTTTAGAAGATATGGAAGAGTTAGAAGACATTCCTTTTTGGTGGAACTGTGAGCTGATCCATCTATTCTGGAAAACAATTTGAAACTATGCCCAAAGAGCTACAAAATATGCGTACTCTTTGATCTAGAAATGTAGCTTCTAGGTCTGTATACCCTAGAAAATATAACTATGGGAAAAGGACCCACGTGTACAAAAATGTTTAGAACAGCTCTTTTTGTAGTAGCCAAGAAAAAGAAATCAAGGGGAAGTTCATCAATTGGGTAATGACTGAAAAAGTTGTGGTATGTTAATATAATGGAATAATATTGTGCTATAAGAAATGAGGAACAGCTGGATTTGAGAAAAACCTGGAAAGACATGAACTGATGCTGACTGAAGTGAGCCGAACCAAGAGACCATTATACAGATTTTACCCAATAACAGCCACCGTGTAGGAGAATTGTTTCTGATAGACTTGGCCCTTCAGAGCAATGCAAGGACCTAAAATGTTCCCAAAGGACTTTGAGGCAAAATGATACCTATATCCATAGAAAGACATATAGAAACAGAACACAGAATGAAGCAGACTATTTTCTCTTTTGTTATGTTATGTTATGTTTTGTTTTCTGTTGTGGTTTCTCCCATTCGTTGTAATTCTTCTGTGCAACATGAGTAATGTGAAAATGTGTTTAATAACGTTTGTATAGAACCTGTGTCAGATTGCATGCTATCTTGGAAAGAGAGGTAAAAGGGAGGGGGAGAAAATTTATTGATTGATTGATAGTTGTTATTTGTTATTTATTCAGTATTCCGGGTTAGTATGTCACTTAAGCAATTGGTTGCATTGTTGTAGATATACATATTTTGTATATAATATGGAAATTTACGACTATTGATATATACATATACAGACAAAACCAGGTCCTCTGGAAAGGTGATACATGGGGCCATGCTGTAGTGCCCTAAATGGAGGGGATCACAAAGGTAATCAATACATCAGTAAAGAATTTTTACTGCATGATGATTTGTATCCAGGAGTTGTCTTCTTGACCTAAGGCAACCTGTAGCATCTACATGCAAAGCAGGTAGTTTATATACCTCTGGGGCACTGGCTCCACTTGTCATCAACCACTGAGACTATACAGGTCATATCCAGCATCATATGCAAACTTCATCGGAGTTCCATTCCCAATTTCTAAATTTAGGAAGAAACTACAGTGTGTTCATAGATTTTATATTTCTGGTGTTTAGTCACTAATCAGAGGAAAGGTTTGACCTATTTTAAAAGAGGATCACAACGGATCAACCCCTGTTATGTTCCCTCAATGACAATACATTCAAACGTTTTAAAATTGCAGTTCCTTCATGATTCCCCAAAGAGTATCTGGACTCTTCTTTAAATGCCTTTCCTTCTCTGAATTCAGGTTGACTTTTACCACATCTGAAATACCATTCTTCCCCCAAGACATATGGACCACTAAGGAAGACATACTCTTTCATGTCATATAGGCCCTTAATCATGGTGGAAATTGCACGCACCCTCCTAAGGTTTGCCAAAGACAAGCCAATGACTCAGGAAGTGTGGTCTTTAATCTTGATTACCTCATAAGCACTCTCAACCACTGCTTATGAACATCTTTCCAATTCTCTGCATCAGTATCAGTTCCCAAAGAAGGATGAAGGTTCTTTAGAGATACACTAACAAGGTTCTCACTGCTCCACACAGGAACACTGGAGTCTCCATGTTCCCCAAGGACCCATTCATGACAATTTGAAGAATGGACACCAAGTCTCGGGGAAGAAAATTTAAAATTTATGGAGGTTAATATTGAAAACTGAAAACAAATTAATTAAATTTGAAAAGATAAAAGTAGTTCATGCTCTGTTAACTAAATTGAAGCTGATAATTTCATGCTTAACAGTATATATTAACATAATAAGGTCATATATTTATTTCAATAATGTTAGGAAAAGAAAACATGGGGTTGTATATCCTTAGAAGGCTCCTGTTGTTTCTGAGATTATAACATAATCATATAATATTTTTTCCCTCCTTTCCCTCCCTCTAGGAGGGATGCATGTACTTCGTAAACTTCCATGTCCTAGGATCAAAATGCTTCCCAAAGAAACATGTTGAGTCAGTCATATGAATGGGAATAAAGAGAAAGAAATCAGAAAATACATGCATACATATATACATACATGTATATTTGTTGTACAGTCATTCCTATGTGTCTAACTCTTCGTAACTCCATTTGATATTTTTATTAAAAATACGAGAATGGTTTGTTATTTTGTTCTCCAACTCATTTTACAAATGACAAAATTGACAAACAGGTTTTATTGACTTGTCCAGGACTGCACAGTGTCTGAGGACAGATTAGAACTCAGGAAAATGAGTCCTTCTATCTTCAAAGTTAGCACTCTTAACATGTGTGTGTATGTGGAGGCGCAGATGTATATACATATATGTATATGCACTAATGTATATAGACATGTGTATGTGTATACAGCTATATCTGGACATTCCTATGTACAAGCACACATTGTATATATATGATTGCATGCATGTACACACATGAACATGAACACATATATACTGGCCATAAATTTCTCTTTGTTTGTGATCTGGGACACATTAGTCCTTAAAGCAAGTCTATTGTATTATGTTTGTATAATCTACTAATAGTAAGCCCCATCCTACCCCCAACCCCACCAGACATATACGTAAATTAAATATATGTATCAGTATGCCCATGGCATAATATATCAAAACTATCTTGAAGTTTGCTTAAAAATTTGAACTGTATTCTCCTAGAAATTATATCTTTCTCTTCTTTGTCTCCATTGTAATTTTTCTGCTTTTACTGATTATAGCTAAGTCAAAAGATAGTGAAATACTATAGAGAAAACTGTTTCTAAAACATTTATGGCCTTATTGGGGGGATAATGTGGCATAACAAATCTTTGAAGAAAGTCAAATTTTAGTTCAATTTTTTTAAAAAAGGCTTTTGTTTATAAGAAAGAGAATGAAAATAAATCATATTTGTAGAATCTTCCCTTAACTGTGACAGGCTTTATACATACACTATCATCATCCTTACTTTAGGCCAAATAAAAATGCAGTTTATTTCCATAGTGTGGGATGCACACAGACATTTCTAGACCTCTGTCTATCAAACACTCCAGATTGATACTGTTGATAAGTTTGACTGAAAGCTTCTATAAAATGTGCTGTTTCTAACATTGTGTTCATGGCTTTAATGCTTGAATGTACACAGTGAAATTGATGAGTATTAAACTGAGTAAAGTCTGCAAAGTTCTCTGATCTGATAACATTTTTCAAAGAACATAAAAAAGAATGGAAAATATGGCTTTGGTTGGCAACATAAAGAAAAGAATAGTGAAATTAATTCTGATCATTCATATTTGAATATGTATCATATTTGTATACATTCACATATATGGGTGCATACATATAAACATATATGCATGATTGCATATAAACATGTATATATTACCCTTAGTACATACATATATGTACCTATCTCATGTATATTTCTATTTATCTATGTTAAAAATTTGATTTAGCAAATGAGAAATTTCAGTAAAATTAATTGTCTTTGGGCTTATCATTGTGCTACTGAGCCCTAAGGAACCTCTGTCCTTATTGTAAAGAATGCTGATGACTTCAATAAATGCACAATGCCCAATGTACTACTGTTATACACCAGATGATACTTTTTCTCAAACCTACAACTAAACAAGGCTATATGTTCTATTTCCCTCGAAATGAACTCTTTGAGAGCAAAAATTGTTTCTCCCTATATTAACCCCAGAACTTAGTATGTTCAAAAGAGGAACATGAAAAGTCACTAATAATTTTTTTCATTCAGTCCTGAATTTTGCCCAGAAAAGGGAAAAATATAAGACCATAGAAGGTTATATTCTTGGTGAACACATGATACCAACCTTCCTCTGTAACGAGGAAGAAAATTGCTTACCATCAGGTAAAGACATAAGAGTCAAGGCCTCTGTATCCCAAACATCTGAAATAGATATCCAATGGGCTCAGGCCATGGAAGAGCTCAAAGAGGACCTTGAAAATCAATTAAGACAGGTGGAGGAAAAACTGGGAAAAGAAACGAGAGAGATGTAAGAAAAGTATGAAAAATGGGTCAATAACTTAATAAAGGAGACCCAAAAAAATACTAAAGAAAATAACACCTTGAAAAATAGGCTAACTCAATTCGCAAAAGAGGTTCACAAAGCCAATGAGGAGAAGAATGCTTTCAAAAGCAGAACTAGCCAAGTGGAAAAAGAGGTTAAAAAACTCACTGTAGAAAATAGTTCTCTCAAAATTAGAATGGAACACATGGAGGCTAATGACTTTCTGAGAAACCAAGAAATCACAAAACAAAACCAAAAGAATGAAACAATGGAAGACAATTTGAAATATCTCATTAGAAAAACAACTTACCTAGAAAATAGATGCAGGAGGAGTAGAAAGACTCACCTATGCTAGGTCCGAACCCACAGCACATAGATTTCCTGTAAAAAGAACTCCTGACAAATTCTGGAACAGTGGAAGCCACGCAGCAACACAGTGAAGGAGATTTCCGTTGCAGAGAGCCCTGAAAAACACACCGCATAGGTACCCCAGACGGGAGCGGAGTCCTGTACTGCCAAGCGCTCCCCTCAAACAGAGCCCTGCAGGCGTCAGGGACCTGAATCTCCGGCAGCGGAGAAGGTCCCACCACCCACAGACGCACAGGTCAGTGAGAGAGACGGGCTGAGAGGGGAGCGGGGAATCTCCGGGACTCGGACCGCCTGGGAAGCGACCGCTGTGGCAGAGGCTGAGGCAGCTTGGCCAGAGGCAGTGGCAGCTCAGCCAGAGACTCCCAGAGCAGGCTGGAGCTCCACCCCAGCTCCACTGCAAAGGATCTCTGTATAAACCCCCTGAGGGAACTGAGCCTGAGAGGCGGCCCTGCCCCCA
>JAQQSK010011234.1:0-12355 GCA_028658325.1 Potorous gilbertii | reverse complement strand
CACAACACGACTATTATGGAAGTCACTTGCAAAACTACACAGATATGGCCTATATTGAATTGCCTGCCTTCCCAAAGGGAATGAGTGGAGAGGGAGGGATGGGAAGAAGCTGGAACTCAAAGTTTTACAAACAACTGTTGAGTATTGTTCTTGCTACTAGGAATTAAGAAATACAGGTAATGGGGAAGAGAAAGTTATCTGGCCCTACAGGACAAAAGAGAAGACGGGGACAAGAGAAGGGAGGGATGATAGAAGAGAGGGCAGATTGGTGATATGGGTAATTAGAATGCTTAGTGTATTGGGGTGTGGGAGGGGACAAATGGGTGATATGGGTAATTAGAATGCTTAGTGTATTGGGGTGGGGGAGGGGACAAATGGAGAGAAAATTTGGAACTCAAAATTTTGTGAAAATGAATGTAAAAAATTAAATAAATAAAAAATAAAAGAAAGAAAAAGAAAATAGCAAATAAACCCATTCATCCAAAATGATAACAGAAATCAGACACATTATACAGGTGAGTATATACTAGACAACATATAGAATGAATTAGCTCTCCCAAGGGGAGCAAGGCATCTCTGCTCCATCAAGAGAGAGAAACTCAGATGTCGCCTGAGGGGAAATTCCCTTAAGTCTTTAGTATTGTAAGCTGGGAATAGGGACATGATTGAGGTACCAGTCCTACTACATGTCAGATTCTTCTCAGAGTCCTTCTCACTCTTCAGAGGCCTCTCCCTGAAGAGTCTGGAACCAAGTATCTTCTGTCTCAAGGCTGAAGACCAACATTTCCCTTTTCCCAAGCTCTTTCCGACTTTGCTCCCCCCACAGGCAAGGAACATTGAATTTTCATCAGTGAAGCAAGTTTTAGGCAAATGGGCAGTGAGATTTTTCTCAGTTAAGTAAAAGGGAATGTTCTCTGATGAGAGACAGACCAACAGAGAGTCAGACAGAAACAGGGACCAAGACAGAGAGAGAGAAAGAGATGAGACAGACAGAGAGAGAGAGAAAGAGAGAGAGAGGGAGAAAGAGATCAGACAGACAGACAGACAGAGAGAGGGAGGGAGGGAGGAGAGATAGAGAAAGAGAGAGAGAGAGAAAGTGTGAAAAGACTAAAGATGGAAGAGAAGGTTTGAAATAACTTCTGTAGTGAGTGAGACAGAAAAACAACCAAGAAGGAAGGAAACGACTGGCCATAGTCATACTTGTCTTGGTTATTGACTCCATTGCTCAGTTTTTGTTCTATTATTTCCAGTGCAAAGGCCATTCTCCTTGGTGGAAAAAAAAAAAAATCAGAAGCAAAGAATTGCATGCACGCAAGCAAAAAAGCAAAATAAGAATTGAACAGCATTTTCTTCCCTCTTTTCAGCTAACATTGTTCTATTTGCCCTTTCTTGGAGCCTGCTTGTTTCCCACTATAGCTTTACAAATAAACAACCTTTTTCGTTGTCTGTGGCACCTCACCTGGCTCAGCTCATTCCAGGTTTTAGCACTGGGGGCACTAGTTTCAGGGGCCCATGCAATGCTCTTACATCTTCTGTTACCTGCTCTTGCTTCCACCTTCTATCTATCTACATCGCTTTGTAAAACCCAACTTAATTCATGTGCATCTGCACTGGTCTCTTCTGAATCTCTCACTGGAATCATTTTCATTGGCATCTTCAGAGTTTCATTCTTGAGCACCTTCCCTCTACCTGAGCTGACTGCCCCTGTACAATTTTACACCATGGCATTCTATTTATCCTTTCTCTGAACCTCTGAAGTCTACCTTCCCAAAATAGATGGTACATATTAGACTTTGTACAAATTTCTTCTCCTCTCTCATAAACTCTGTTAGAATTTGAATTAGATGGTCTCCCCAGTCCCTTCTAAGTAGGAAATTCTCAGATTGTATGAAATAATGGTTTATTGGATAAAGCTTGGGTTAAAGATCAAGTTATAGAAACAAAAATTACATTGGAGAAACAGTGTAAATACATCACCTTAAAATGAGGATGTAGCTCAGGGGCAAATTTATATCTTTGAAGATTTATATTTTATATGAGAATAAAATAAAACTTCATGAATGGAGTTCACAGTTTAAAAATTAACAACTAGACCAACTAATAAGCCAAAAGTGAGTATAAAATGTTAACTTGGCAGAAAGAAAGAAGAAATTGAGTTTTTAAAAAAGGAAAGAAAACACATTAATAAATAAAAATGAAGAGTTGATTGTTTGACTAGAACAATGAAATTGATGAACCATTAACAAATTTATTCAAAGACGGGATAGAAATGAAATTGCCAAATGAGAAAGGGGAAAAGGAGACATACAGTTAATTTTTAAAACAGAAAGAAACTTATACTTCAATGTTAATGGAGTGGAAACCATATCCAAGTGATGCATTTTCTGCCCCACAGCAGTGTAGAAACCAGATAATCCAAGCTTTCTCATCATTATGGATTTTCATCCATGTCTTCTAATAAATCTTCCAAAAAGAATGTATTCAATGTGTTGGTTTCTTAGCATTTGGGGAGTGTTAGTGCAGCACTAGGATTGCTCATTTATTAACTCATTGTCTTACTCCAAGACTAGTCCAACTATTTTTTAGATTACCCATTTTCTAGACAATATTTTTACATCATTTTGTATTCTCCAGTCACTGTCAGTAATAAGCCACCAACTATCTATGCCCATTCATACCTCCCCATTGCCATGAGGGCCACCTACAATTTTATTCTTCATAGATTATGGTACTCCATCATTTTCAGCCATGAAGCATTATCAGAAGAATATTGATGTTGAAAAGATGGATCTTCGTTTCAGGGGAAAACTGATAATCATTGAAAACACTACAGGATTTTCCCAGTGTAATCCAACATGTTCATTTCTGTTCCTGTTCAGTTCCGGGGCCACCTTACTTAACTCCAGTGCCTGTGCAAAACAGAAAGAAAGAAAGAGGGAAGGGAAAGTATCTATTAAACACCTTCTAAGTTACTGTTATCTCATTGGATCCTCACAACAACCTTATGAGGTAAGTGCTGTTATTAGCCCCATTTTACAGTTGAGAAAACTGAAGCAGACAGAGGTTAAATGACTTGCCCAGGGTCACACAGCCACTAAGTGTCAGGCTGGAAGTAAACTCAGATCTTCCTAATTCAGGTCCAGTGCTCTACTGAGTCACCTACCTGCCTGACATTTATGGGCTAACTCAATGCACTGTCCAGCTATTTGTATGTTACAATCTGGACAACAGGAATTCTTCATCCATTTCTTTTTATCCTGTATGGTTTATCAATACAATTCTCATCTTCTTTGACCTCTCATTATCACTTTACACTGCTGATCACCATCTTTTTCTGGAGTGCTCTCTGGATTTTTGTGACAATGATCTTTCCTGGTTCTTCTCCTACCTGGCTGACCATTCCTCCTAGGTCTCTTTTGCTGAATCCATTTCCATTTAAAGCTCCCCTAACTGTGGGTGCCCTCCAACATTCTGTCCTGGATGTGCTGTCGAACACTACTTAGATGTACACTTCAATCATAATACCACGGCAACCATGCCTCAAAGTAGAAGAATTTTTGGCTTCAACTTTCAAAGGAATTTTCTCTTTCTGTCCCTATAGGCTACTGTAAAAAAAAGTTCCACATTTCCATTTAAGGCAAAAGGAGAGAAAAGTCTTGCCTCATCACTTCTCTCTCATCCCTCCCCCTTCCCTTCTCCCTCCACCCAAGTCCCACTGAGATCTGGTTACTTCATTACAGAGGGAAAAAATGTCAGTAAATGGAAACATGAACAGTCTCTTTTAAACTCTGCTAGTTATTTCCATCTTAATTCTAAAAAATGAGTCATAGACCCATAGACTTTGAGAGAAGAAAGTAGCTTTTATAGTTATCTAGTACAATTCCTACTTAAAAGGAATCAATCAGTTAAACAATAAGCATTTATTAAACACCTACTAAGTGCTAGATGGATGAGCAGCCCTAAAAAGGAATTGGCAAGCCCTCACACTAAAGGGGTTGTCCACCTTCACCCAACTCTCACCTGTGGATCCAAGAAGCTGTATCATGCACAGCCACCACCCCCTGGAAAACTGTCTCTGCAGACAAGCTACACCAGGTTGGGGGTAACTCAAAGACTCAAAACCCTTGGCCAATTAAGGGGATGTCTACCCCATGCATGTGAAGACTTCTGGTGGAATGGACAGATGAGAACAACTGTCCCAATAGACATGAAGGCAGCTGAAACTGACCAGGACTGTGGGAACACTTAGAGCTTGGTGACACATTGAAGATGCCAAGGTCCCCCACTGCATCCAGGGCCATCACTAATCCTCCTGACTTTTGTCTTGCCACTAGACTTTGATGACTCTGGCAGAGGGTGAGGCCAACAACTTTGTGTAGCTCTGCCTCATTTAATTCAATTCATGCATAAGTCAAGACATCACCCTCGTGGTATCATTGGTCCTCTTTGAAAATGAGAGATGAACGACAACTATATGTCAGGCATTGTGCAAAGCACTGATGATATAAAGACAACAGTGAAAGTAATTATCTTCAAGGAACTTACATTCTAATGGGGGAAATGAGAGAGAAAGGCAGAGACAGAGACAGACAGACAGAGAAAGAGAGAGAGAGAGAGAGAGAGAGAGAGAGAGCCGTCCACATATGAGGGCAAAGGCATGGAGTTGGGAGATGCGGCATCATGTCTAAGGAAAGTAGACTGAGTGGGTCACTGTAGCTGTCCTATAGGGACCATGGGGGGAGTAGTATGTCAGTAAACTGGCAAAGTAAGAAGACAGGTTGTAAAGACTTTTAAATGCCAAATAAAGGAGTTTATATTTGGTCCCAGAGGAAATAGTAAGTCACTGATGTTTATTGAATACAGGGGTGTAATGGTCAGACCTATACTTTAGGAAAATCATTTTGGTGACTGTGGCAGAGAGACTGGAGAAAAAACAGGTTTGAAGCAGAGAGGATGAGAAGACATCATCACAATGCTCTGGGTAAGGGATGATAAGACCCTGAACTAGGGTGGTAGCTATGGAAGTAGGAAGGCAGGAGGAGATGCTTTAGATGGAAAAATAGAAATAAGATTTATCCCCTATAACATAGTTGATAAGTGGCCATGCGCCTCCTTGACATCTTCCAGGGACAGCGACCCTACCACCTTCCAAGACAACTTTGGAAGAGTTCTGTTCTGAAGTTTTTCCCGACGTGTCACCTAAATTTACCTATTGGCCATTCCCCTCCCCCCATCACCCTAGTTCAGCTGTCCTCTTCCCTCATCCCTCTTCTACATGAAGGCCCTTTAAACACTTGAAGAGGGCTTTCATGTACCCCACATCTTCTCCTCAAGGCCCTTCCTCCAGCCGCTCCTCAGCTTATTCGTCCTTAAACTGTGGCCTCCGGATCAGCAATAGTAGAAACTATTAGCACAAGGGCAGGCAGTGAAGCAAACTACTATTCTCCATGACAACCATGATCCAACCCTTCCTGAATCTTTGCTTTCCATGGACACTGGTGGTTGCTGAGCTTGCTTTTTATACCATCCCTAATTAATAAGTACTTTGTATAAAGCCATTCATCTAAGCATCTTAAGACCCTAAATAAAAACCATTACATAAACATGATCATTACCTCCTTACCCTCCCTTCCTTGTTAAAAAACAAACAAACAAGACAAGGCACAAACTACATTGAGAGTATATTATTTGCTCCCAAAAGACCTTCTTAGGAATCCTATTTTGATTATGCATGTGACTTGTAATGAAGTACAAACATATAATTTGCATTTGTCTCATTGTCCAAATGTTCATACTTTATCCTTTAACAAGACTTAGGCAGTGATGAATTTTAAGTGAACAGCTTTAAAATCAAAGACTCTCAGGAACTGGGAGAACAATGGAAACATTGGAAGCAGTGGGAAGAAGGCAGGTAGATTTACAGGTTTAACATCATCAGAAGAAAACTAGCCCTTATTAAGCTCCAACGATGTGCCAGACACAACTAAGTATTTTCACAAACATGACTTCATTTTATCTTCACACAACCCTGGGAAGTAGGTGCTAGCATTACCCCCATTTTACAGATGGGGAAACTAAGGCAGACAGAGGTTAAATGACACAGTTGCTAAGTGTCTGAGGCTGAATCTGAACTCAGGTCTTCTTCACTGTAGGTCCAGTACTATCCATCATGCCATCTAGAAGGATAAGAATAAACAATTTAAATGTATATTCGTGATACTTCCCTTCCTCCCTTCTTCCCTCCTGCCTCTCTGCCTCCTACCTTTAAGCTCTGGCATTTTTAAAAGTTTGGAATTCTCCTCAACCCTCTGTCTTTCTGCTGCTCTTTGGTAGAATGGAAGCTCCTTGTGGAGAGGTATTCTCTCAATTGTTTATTTGTGCTTCTCTACTAGCATGATAGTTGTACTATAGAAGCCACTTAATAAGTGTTGATTGCTCCATTAGCCCCTATGAAAGATTACTTTGAGAGCTACTAGGAAATATGGTCTGGTACTCAGCTGAACTGAACTGAAATTTCCCTCCTCTCTGTTCTCTTCCTGTGCCTAAGTTTCGAAGAAAAGTCTTTGTTAGGGGGAAAAAATATAAGAATCTTTTCTTTACAGATAATAGGAAGAATGTAGTGTTCTATCTAGCCACATGCATAGCCTTAGTTCCCACATTTAAGCACCTACTATGTGCCAGGCACTCTGTTAAGCATTAGAGATTAAAAAAAAAAAAAGCAAAAGACAGTTCCTGCTCTCAGAGTGAGTCTAATGGGGAGTCAACCTGCACATAACAATATGCAAACAAGAGATAAACAGTCTGACTTAGAGATAATTAAGGAAAGTCCCTCAAATTAAGGGGGATCAGGAAAGGCTTTTTGTAGAAGGCCAGGTTTTAGGTTTTAACCGAGACTTAAAGGAAGCCAGGGAAACCAGGGCAGACATGAAGACGGAGGGAATTCAGGCACATAGGACAGCCAGTGAGAATACAGAGGTGGGAGACAGACTAACGTGTGAGGAACGGAAAAACCAATGTTACTAAATCCTAGAGTATATTAGGGAGAACAAGGCATAAGAAGCCTGGAAAAGTGGGAAGGAAACTATCTGTGATGGGCTGCAGAGACCAAACACAGGTTCTTATATTTGATTCTGGAGATCATAGGGAGCCACTGGAGTTCAGTGACTAGGACATTGACATGGTCAGATCCGTGCTTTCAGAAGATAAGCTTAACAGCTGAGTGGAAGGTGGGCCAGTGCTGAGCTTCTCGTGCAGGCCTAGGGAACCTGTGGCCTCGAGAATACATGGGCCCTCTAGGTCCTCAAGAGTGGCCCTTTGACAGAATCCAAACTTCACAGAACAAATCCTTTCATTAAGGTGTGTTTATGCCTCGAGCTGGCAGGCTCCCTACCCCTGTTCTTATGGCAGACACCAAGCAGCATCCTATTATATAGTAGCCCAGGCAGGAGGTGATGAGGGCGGTAGCACCTGACCAGGAGTTTTGCAGAAGCCACAAAGACACATGAAAGCCAGAAGACAGCACAGAAAAAGTTTAGAAACTCAAAAATGCATAAAATATATGTACAGTATTATATAGTATCAACATATTTTATCTTTTAATTCTGTAAATACCCCATAAAAGAAAAAGTAAAAATTCAGATTTCTCTAGTATGAAGGGAAAGTCAAAAAATTCTATGCAGAATTTACAAATCCCGGGGGCATCACACCTCTAAACCCTACAATATGGAAAGGATAACCATAGTTTTAGATGTGTTGAGTTTCAGGTGTCTACAGGACATCTAGTTTGGGATGTCCATTAGGCAGTTGGAGATGTGAGTCTGCAACTTAGGTCAGAGGCTGGGGTTAGACTTGAAAAGAGAAGGCCCAAGGCTGAGCTTGAGGCATTAATTCTTTAGTAAACCAGTGGTGTTTTCTCAGTTCTCATTCCTATTTTCTTGAAATATTTGGCACCACTGACCGCCATCACTTCTAGGTGCTGGCTTCTGCCCGGGCTTGCTTGCTGCTGTACTCTCTTGGTTCTCCTCTTACTTGCTGCAGTAATCTTCTCTCTACATAACCCACATCCTAGCTACAAGTACGTGTGTGACCTACAGCCCTCCAGAAGGGCCTCCTCCAGCCCCCATCCCTTTAATGTGTGTGTTGTCTTGATAATCTCATTAGTTTCCCTAGCTATGTCGCTGACTCCCAGGTCTGTGGATCAAATCCCGCCTCAGACATTTACCACCTGGTTGACCCTGAATAAATCAGTTAAACTCTCTTAGCCTCGGTTTTCTCATCTGTAAAATGGTGTTAATAAAAGTACCTACCTCCCGAGATTGCTGTGAGTTAGGTTCTCAGTCCAAATCCTGGTTCTCTTACTTACCTACTAGGTGACCTTGGGCAAATCAGTTCTCCAGGCCTTAAGTTTTTCTAGTTATAAAAAGGTGAGGGTGACGAGCGGGGTTGAAGCAAGTGAATGAGACAATCTTAAAGGTCCCTTCCAGCTTTAGAATTAATCTGGGCTGTGTGAAAAAGGAGGCAGGCTTTTTCTGATCTTATTTGGCTGTATCCCTTAAGGAGAATAATCAAGAGATGTCAAAGCCTATTAGGAAACTCATGAGGTCACAGATTTAGAGCTAGAGCAGACTAGGGAGCCATCCAGTCCATTTTTTTCTCAGTTTAGGAAACTGAGGCTCCGAAACGGATGAAAGTGACTTGCCCAAGGTCACATAGGCAGTTAAGTGACAGGACCTGAATTCAAAGGCAGGGCCTCTGACTCCAGACCCAAGGCACAATCTAACACATCAAGATATGAGCGGTTTTAACAGTAGGTGCTTAATAAATGCTTATTGACTGACTGATTAATAGAAATGCAAAGATAAAATGAGGAGGAAGATGCATTGTCTTGCCCACTGTCCTCTTCTACCCCTACCTCCCTCTCCTCAGGGATGAGGGTCATCACAGGGGGCTGTGAACAGGGAAGTTGTGAGCACTGATGAACTAGAATGCTACGTTGGAAGTTGGCAGGAGAAGATGAGCTTCCGCCAGGACATCAATCAGGGGGAGAGGAGGAGCAGGAACGCAGGGACAGAGGATCTCTCTTTTGAGGCAGTGGCCTTTAGGGTTGGTAGGGTTTCTACCTGGGATGGTTCAATTGGGAGTCCTCCTTTCTAGAGTCCCTTAAGGACATAAAGTGAAAATGGACAGGAGGGAATGAGTGTTGGCCTAAAAGGGCTTGGAGGGGGGGCCAGAGGACTCTCCCTGACATTCTGGGGTTCATTGCCTCAAGGATTGCTCATGGGAGACTCAAGAAAGCAGACCTGCCAACACAGGTACAGATGGTTCTGCTTGGAAGGATGTGGGAGGTGTCTAAGGAGGCCCAGGTAGCTTCAGGGAGAGCTCTTCGATGTACTCATGTCTCAGAAGCTCAAATTCAAAAGAGGAAAGAAAGAGCAGCTAACTGCAGACGAAGTCAAAAGGCTGACATAGGCTGATAAGAATAGTGGAAAGAATGGTAAAGGACTCTGAAGTGGAAATTCTGAGAAACACATCCTGGCAGAACGGAAAGCAGGGGACATGTTTGGGGGCAAGGTTGTGATCCAGGTAATTGCCAATCAACAAGCATGCATCAAATGTCTGCTATGTGCCGGACACTGCACTAGGATGTACAAAACAAAATCAGAATAGTCTCTGTCCTTAAGGAACACATGTTTTATTATAGCACATACTTATATACATAGGCATAAAATATTCACAATATAAAAGATGTCTAGGGAGGTGAGTTAGAACCAAAGTAAGCTTGACCTCATATTAGAGACTAAGATGATGTTTGAGTTTGTGGGGTTTGTTTTTTTTGGGGGGAGGGTGGGTAGGCAATAGGGAGAGTTTTAAGAAAAGGGGAGGGGGAAGCAGGCTGGGGTCAGAGATTGATACAGATATCCCATCTTGGTGGTACAGTGGACAGAGCTGTGGACCTGAAGTTAGGAAGACCTGAGTTCAAATCTGCTCTCAGACACTTATTAGCTGTATGACCTAGGGCAAGTCCTATAGCCTTAGTTTCCTTATTTGTAAAATGAACTGGAGAAAGAAATGGCAAACCATCCTGGTATTTTTGACAAGAAAACCCTTACTGGGATCACAGAGAGTCACAACTGAAACCACTTAGCAATAACATCTAGTTTGGGTCATGTCTCAGAACCTGTTCCTGGTGCTGATTTTGAGAGACCCCACATCTTTCCTTTTACTATAGCCTATCATAGCTATTTTGGGCCTCTAATTTGACCTGAGGAGTAAATTCTAGGTGGAACAAGCCACAAACTGAAATAGAATTGTTCAAGTTGGTATGCAGCCACCAGGATTAATGTATGGTCTGATCCATTTGGAAGGAAGCAGGACCTTTGTGCCTTTTATTCTGCAGCAAATGCTCACTGTTGCTGGTCAATGATTAGAGAAGACAAAATTTTGTGGAATTAATACTAGCAGTTTCCACAAAATTTTGACTCCTAAGAATTTATATTAGATTTTTTTATGAAGTTTCCAAATTGGGAGCATCCTCCACCCCAGCAGCCCTTCCTCTTTGATTAGCTGGTTCCTCCTGAAATAATCAGATTGCTTCAGTGCCTTTTTTATTGATTCTATTTACAGTTAAATGATTTTATCCTGTAACTGCTTCAGTCATAATTTTTTGTCTCTTAATTTAGTTCAGAAACTCAGCGGTAAACTGTAAACTTAACTATAATGAGTTGTTTAGAAATCTATTTCTCCTGTTAATTTTGTCAAGGAAATCTGTTACCCTTAGGAATACAGGTAGACATCAGGGAGTCTGGTCTAGTACCTTGACACCACCAAGCTGTCCTTCAGTGCCTCCATCCACTTTAATTTGAACTGTTATGTTCCAGAACCTCCATCTGAAGGAGGACGCTCAGGCCACCAATGTCTCCTCTTCTCTGACTTCTCTATAATGCCCCACTCCTGGGCACCTTCATCTCCTTCCCCTCCACTCTTCATTTTCTGTCTTCCCTAATTAGATGGAAAGTCTAATTACTAGAGCTTAGCACAGGACTTGGCACATATGAAGCACTTAACAAATGCTTGTTGACTTGACAGGATCACAAGTTACAAAGTAGGAAGTGTTGGAGTTTGGTTTTGTTTCTGTGTTTATGTGCGTGTGCATGTGCACTTGAATTTGTTGACTTAAACCCCACCTTCTGTATGTATTGGGAGCAGATCTACTTATTCAGTCTTTACCCTGTAGAGCAATGACATAAATATGGGAAGTCCAGCAAATGTGGGGATTTCCCTTCATGGTGTTTTCTGTCTTTTCTGACATTTCTCACCATAGTAAGGTAGAGAGAAAGAGTAAGATTCAAGAGATACTGCAGAGGGACAATTATTAGGACTTATACATCAACCAATTGGACTTGTGGGGAAGGAGAGAAAGGCAGGAACATAAATTGCCACACATCCCTCTAAATCTTGCTTCCCTAGCACCATAACTGTACTGGAACCGTTCCCTTCAAAGTCACCAATGACCTAAGTGCCAAATCCAATGACCTTTCCTCAGCCACATGTGACATTGTGACCAGCCCTTCCTTCTTGAAACCCTTAGCTTCTGTGGTTTTGCTTCTCCTCCTACCTCTCTAGATAATTCTTGTCTTTTTCCTTGCTAGGCTTTCTTAGATTCAGAATCATAATTCTGTATCTAGTAGATCTAGTAGAAATGTTATAGATCCAACACCCTCATTTTACAAAGTGAGAAATTGAGGCCCAAAGAGGCCTTCTTCCAACCCTCTACATGTTGGCATTGTCCAAGACTTCCATTTTTGGCTCTCTACCTCTTATTTCTTCTCTATGACTAAGTAATCTCATCAACTTTCTTGAGTTATCTCCTTTATTCAAATGATTTACAAATCTATGTAGCCAGCTCTCCCTTCTCTACTGAACTCCAGTCTCAAATATCTAAATGTCTGATGGACTCCTAAGAGCTAATGATAGCTGGTATTTATGTAGTGCCTATGACATTTAAGGCACTAAACCAAGTATTTTTTTTTCTTTTTCATTTTAAACACAGTTCATATCACATAAAACAATTCCAACTTTTGGTCAGGTGGTACTTATTTTAAAACATTTACAATGTAGACCACAAATTTTTTTTAACATTAACCAAGACACAAATAATAACTATGTATGCTAACTTCACCAGCCCTTGATCTAATTGTCTCCACACTATTACTAAGAATTAAAGGACCCTAACTTATTGT
Source organism: Potorous gilbertii (assembly GCA_028658325.1). Lineage (NCBI taxonomy): Eukaryota > Metazoa > Chordata > Mammalia > Diprotodontia > Potoroidae > Potorous > Potorous gilbertii. Next base: position 116 of record JAQQSK010011234.1, on the reverse strand, counting down.
TGTTCGTCTAAAGTTCTAAGCCTAATAGCTTAATTTTAGACTTAGCCTTGGATGTTTCCCTACCAACAATCTATAATTTAGTGGATCTGGTATTAAGCTTACAAACCTTTTGACTA
>JAQQSK010011233.1:0-12356 GCA_028658325.1 Potorous gilbertii | reverse complement strand
TTTTTACAGGAAATCTATGGGCTGTGGGTTCGGACCTAGCATAGGTGAGTCTTTCTATTCAGCCATCTTGGCTCCGCCCTCTAGGGTTCATCAGGGAAGGTAACACTGGATGGCCCTTGAAAGGCTATTTAGGCATTCTGGAATTGTTTGGATATAGTAATTTCATCCTGAAAGGCCAGTTCATACCTGGTTCTTGTGATTCTGCATTGATAACTGAAGAAATCTAGTTTCTCAGCCTCTAAGTCTGCCCTACTGGCACTCTGAGAGGACTCTCTTTTCTTTGTAATCATAAGATGCTAAGATTTAGAACCAAAAGGAATCTGGGAAATCATCTGTTCCAAGGTTCTTGTTTTCTAGAGGAGACAATAGAGGCCAGTTGAGGAGAAATGACTTGCTCAAGGTCACATAGCTATTAAGTCTCTTGTTACTGGAAGGCTCAATCTCCCATATAAGTTCCATATCTAATTGGGTACTTTTAGTAAAGGGGGATTCAAGACTTCATGAAATGCCTCATTCCATTTTTGCACAGCTCTTTAAGAACATTTTTTCTTCTTATTGAGTAAAATTTTGCCTTTAAATATTTAAAAATTGTTATTACATCTCCCCCAAATCTTCTCTTTTTGAAGCTAGATGGCTTCAGTTTCTTGAGCCTTAAATGGCCTCATTCCTAGATGTCTCAGTACTTATAACCTCTGTGTCTTTTAGAATAAGTCACTTCAGCTTTCTGGGTTTCATTTTCCTATGAGGATGTTGGACTAGATAATCACTAAGTTCTCTTCCTGCTCTAAATCACAGAATTGTAGAATTACAGAAACTCTGAGTTGGAGGGGACCTACCTTGAAGACCACCCAGTCCAACCTATACCAGAATAAAGATACTCCATAGTCATCTACCCTTTCCTTAAAGAGCTCTAATGGAGGTAAATCCACTGTCTGCCACAACAGCCCAATCATTTCACTTTTGGATAGTTTGAAGAAAAGCTCATCAGAAAAAGATCTGGGGGTGCTAGTGGACTGAATGCTTAACATGAGTCAATATTGCAATATGGTATTTTTAAAAAGATAATGTAATCTAAGGCTACATTAAGAAAGGCATAGCATCTAGAAAAAGGGAAGTGGTATGGTAGATAGAGTCCTTGGCCTGGAGTTGGGAAGACCTGAGTTTCTTCAACTGTAAGATGAGAAGAATAACTGCATCTACCTCACAGGGTTGATGTAAAGATTCAATAAAATAATATTTTTAAAGTACTTCACACAGTACCTGGCACTTAGTAGGTACTTTAAAAATGCTTGTTCTCCCACCTCTCCACCCTTTTCTATCATACTTTGTTTTTCTCGGACTACACCTACTGTATTATGTTTAGTTAGGGGCATCACATGTAAAAGAACACTGTGAAGTTGATGAGTGTCCACAGGAGGGATGATGTAAGCTTTTGAGATCATACCATATAAATATCAGTCAAAAGAACTGGGGATGTTTTGCCTGGAGAAGAGAAAATTTGAGGATCATGTGAATAGCTGTCTTCAAGTATCCGAAGGACCATCATATGGAAGAACAGGATTATATGGATTATAATTATTGTGTGACCTCAGAGACCGGCCTGGGAGAAAGGGGAAAAGCTACAAAGAGGCCAATCTTGATGCTAAAAGGAATACCTTTCCTAACATTTGAATTTATCTCATGGTCACCTTCCTCTAGATGGGCTGTGGTTTCTTAATGTCCATCTGAGAACGTGCCACCCAGAAGTAAATGTAATTCTCCAGATGTTGATTTGACCAACAAAGAATACAGCGAGATCTTATTTCCCTTGATCTGAACACCAGACTTGTATAAATGTGTCCTAAGACTACATTAATGCATTTAGCATTTCAAATAGATTCATATTAGCTTTCTGTCTACTAAAATTCCTGGATTTCTTTTTTTCACATGAACAATTGCTAAGTCAGTTCTCTCTCATCTGAGTACTTGTGCTATTGCCTTCTTGAAGGAGAAAAAAAGAGTCTGGGGTGGTCCAGTAAAGTATGCCCCTTAAGAGTCACAGGTGCCTACCTCCTTTGGCATCCACACAAGAGTGCTGGTCAAATTATGCTTCAATTCATGTATTTAAACTATAGCTTTTTTATCTGGCCTCACACTATACCAATACTTCCAGATGAATCGTCCTAACTTACTTGGGCTCTGCTTCATAAAACTTTGAAAGGCTATGTAAATTGTTTTCTTTGGGGCATTAAGTTTCTTCCAGAGCCTTAAAGTGGATGGAAATGTAGCCATGAAAGAGAATGGTTAAATGAACCACAGAATGTTTTGACTTTCCTATAAATCGCTCAACCATGAGGTGTGAATCTCTATGTGGTCTAAGCTAAATGTTGTACATGGTCAACTGATGGATTAAATCAGAAAGGTTGCCTACTTAACTAAATAAAACAGAGATGTCCATGAACGACATGGAAAAAAAAACCTGGCAAGAGGCAGTAACAAACCCAGAAATTTCTTCCTTTGGGATTGCATTATTTTTGTATGAACTTTCAAAGAAGTTGGACTATTGCAGGTAATTATCTTTTTACAAAACAAAAATTGAACTCATTGTTTCCCCCAAATGTGAAATATAAGATTTTCACATTCCAAATGTGGTCCAGTTAACAATGACTAAATCTGTCTAGGGGCCATGTTATAATCTTACAGTAAACATCCTATGTTGCTGGTAGAGAATTAAAAGGGTTTCAGCTATAACTTCTGACTGACCCAATCAAGCCTTTTACCTAGGCAATGGTGGAGTGATTGATACTCAGGTGAACCTAGCCATTATGTCACTTTTTAGATGGTTATTGCCATCAGTTTAGCAAGTGGGAAAATAATTCTGCCATTTCAGTTATTTCATCAAATTACTTGAAATAGTTAATCTGGTTATCTCATGTAGATATAGCCCGACATAGCTTCCAAGAAGGAAGTTGTTCCAAGCTAGCAGTAGGGCCTGGGAGGCTTTGGGGTAAAACAGACAGTGACTGGAAGCATATCTGTGCATTTTGACATGAAATGAATTACATGGAAATTATATGCAAATCAATATGTAAATGTGGCATATGTTGTTTTTGAGTTAACAGCTTGGGCACTTTCAATAATTACAGTGCTTTTCAGGGTGAATGAGGAGTATCAATAAACTGTAGTTAGGACCCACTTCAGATTAATGACATTTAGTATCCTTTGTTTTTTCTTCTAAATAGTTTGTGTTAATAAAGAAGCCTGAAAATTCTCTCTCATATCTATAAAGACTATTGTAAGCTGTGTATGTTCTTTTAGTAATCATGATGAAGTGTGACATTAATGAGCATATTAGTGTCATGCATTTTTGAAAACATTGCCTACATTTCCTAGAGAGAATAGGTCGCCTAGCTTGTTCTATAGGTCCTTACAGAACAAATGGAAAAGATTAAACATAAATATCCTATTCATTTTGTTTTATTAATAAAAAAAGTCACTTCTGCCTTGAGATGCTCCAATAAGTTACTATTTTCTTGAGTTATTACAAATGAATCTAAGACTCTCTGTGTTTATGTTAGAACTGCAAAGGTCTCTGGAGGTCATCTAGTTAAATCACTCATTCTAAGCATGCGGACACTGAACTCAGAGAGGTTAAATAATTGCCATAGAATCTAGGTTCATTGAGGATTGCTTCATTTTTGTCTTTATGTCTCTAGCACCTGGCATAGTGCTGGTGCTCAAAAGAAGTTTCTTAATTGATTGATCCTAAATAGATAGGTTAGGAGTTCTTTTTCTTCCCTCCTCTTTATAGAATCTCCTTTAATTGTGAAATGGGGGTACTGTTGCCTCCTTAGAGACACAAGAATTACTATCCTAATCATGAAACTGGGAATTAAGTAACAATGCTTTTACACCCATTTCCTGAGGACATAGAAGTCACTGGAGATCTAAAGAGATGAAAGAGAAGGACCCAAAATGAGGGCATCCTAAAGTCAGCAGGATAGATCAGGAAGGATACATGGATAAAATCTACCACTATTCCTGTCACTTCTTCCTTCTTTTCTTTCCTTCTTTCTCTCCCTCCCTCCTTCCTTCCTTCTTTCCTTTGTTCTCTCTCTCTCTCTCTCTTTCTATCCCCCTCTCTCCATTCATGTTTCTCCATTTCCTTCCTTCTTTTCCATTCCTGTAGCTACTGCATGAGTTCAGGCTCTCATCACCTCATGTGGCAGATCATTGGTAAAGCCTCCTATCTGGTCTTCCACACCAGTCATTCCATTCAAGCCACCCTACCAGATTAATCCCCCTGAGCACTACTTATCATTATGTCACTCCTCTGGGAAAAAAAAGTTCCCGTTTGCTTATAAAATCAAATATAAACACTCTGCTACCTGGGTCTGCAATATCCACACAACCACATCTCCCATTCAATCTTCTCATTTTATAAATGAGAAAACTGTGGCTTTTTGGTAAAAAGGTAAATTTTGATGGTCAGCAGCTGCTCGGTTAACTTGGAGTACACTGGCTAGTGTACTAGTCAGTTTCTTTCTTTCCTTCCTTCCTTCCATCTTTCTTTCTTTCTTTCTTTCCTTCCTTCCTTCTTTCTTTCTTTCTTTCTTCCTCTCTCTCTCTCTCTCTCTCCTTCATTCTTTCTTCCTTCCTTCCTTCTCTCAGTGGATGTTTTTGGACCCTCCTGGCTTAGAGTGAATGAGAATAGTAACTGTTTCTCCTGGAAACAACAACCTTGAGGCTCCGGCCCCTCCCAGTGTGATTTATCTATTTAACTATTTTTTTCTTTTCTATTAAAAGGGCCATCCCCTGACTACTTTTTTAAAGAGATCTATTCACTGAATGTGAATTACCTCACTTTAAGTGATTACCTGAAAAAAACCTTAGCTTAGGTCCAGGTCTCCCATTGCATCTGGGGCTGTCTCCAGTCATCCTGATGTATATCTGGTCACTGATCCATATGGCTCAGGAGGAGAACGTGAGGCTAGTGACCTTGCACAACCCTTCCTCACTCAAAATAAAGTCAAGTGCAAGTCACGTCATCATTTCTCTGTTTGTCATGGTCCTTTTTGAAAATGAAAGTTGAATACAACACAATCTTCATCTGCACAAGTAGTCTGGATTAGATAATTTTTTTCCAGCTCCAAATATATGAAATGGATTACTTCACAGCATGTGGGTAGGTATTGACACCTCCAAGTTCTTTATACTATAAACTCTGGAAGGTGATTTGGTCTCCCCCTTTCCAATCGTCCCTTATTTATGCTCGACACAATGCTAGACTCATATAGGAGATAGAGATAGGGACTGGAGCTGTAATTTAATCGGCATCAACACTTTTTAAAAAATTTAATCAGTATCATTAACTTTCCTCTCAGGTGAGAAAACCCCCTCTACCAAAGTAGTTTGTCACGTCTGAAATTTATAGTCTTTGTGATTTGCTTAGAAGTTAAATGTCTTGTTCAAATTCATACAGTGTTAGAGTCACAGTGTTAGGTATGGGACAGGAACCCAAGTCTTCTTGGCCTTGAGGCCAGTTCTTTACCCACTATTCTATTCTGGTTCTCACTAATATGAGGCACTCAATTGACATGTGAATGAATGAAAAAGGAAACAGGACATATTGTGTCAAAGAATAATTCCAAAGGAAGAAAACTAGCTGGAACAAAGTTACAGGTTGTGAGAAGACAAAAGAAAAACAAAAATGATACAAACTATGTTGGGCTAGCAATGATTCTGTTTCCTATTCATTCACTGATGGCGCAGTACAAATTCAAGAACAAGGAAATCAGTGTGGGAAATTTCCCATTGTGAACCTGGAGCACCTGGTGAGCTCTTTGTAGTGACTGCCAAATAGCTATCTATAACCGGATGGCTAGACACCAAAGGACTTTCATCTGAAAGTGTAAACTGCAGGTCATTGCTGTTCCCTATTAAATGTTCAGGAGGAAAGCATAACCAGGCAATGGGAACGGGTGCAATGGAAAAAAAAAAGATCCCTTTGAAAGGGAGGAAGAGATAATGATTGGCAAGAAATGAGACACTATAGTGATTAATACATTTTTTTAAATTACAAAAAGTGCACAAATGTGTGACCTTGAAATATCCCATGTAAGCTATCGACAATGTTTGGATGAGAATTATGGTACCTTAGACTTCATCTGACCAACATAAGAGTAAGAAGAGCTCACATTTCTATAGCACTTTAAAGCTTGTGTAAGGCTTTATGTATATTATCTCACTGGATCCATGTCCTTCCCAACACAGGATGTCCCTCTATGCCATCCCTAACAGGTGTTCCTCAAGTCTCTACTTAAACACAAAGCAGTTCATTTTATTTTTGAACAACTGTTAGAAGGTTTTCCTCTTACTAAGCCAGAATTTGCTTTCCTGCAGGGCAACTCCCACCCATTGCTCCCTCTGGGGCCAAGAAGGATAAGTCTAATCCCCCATCAACAACCAGCCCCTGGGATGTTTTAAGACAGCTGTCATGTCTTCTCCATGTCTTTTCTTTCCAAGGTTAAGGCATCCCTAGTCACTTCAACCAGTCCTCATGTGACATGGTTTTCAGATCCCCCACCATTCTGGCTGCCCTCCTGTCTTGAATCATCCTTTCTCTTTGACACTTGTTAAAACTGTACCATTGAGACCCAAACAATGAACTTAACTCTTCCCTCTTTGTGCTCCAAGATGAGGCACACAGTACATGTGACTTTAAATGAAAGGCATGCAGGAGGACTGGGAAACTTCAGCTGGGTCTACACGACTCTAAACATGATGGAGGTGGTGGGGGAAAGGTGGAAGGAAATCCAAATATTTTGTCTCCACAAGCCCAAACATCTCAAATCTGAACAAAGAGACTAGACTTGGTCTTAAATGCTTTTCATCCAAATAATGAAAATAATAGTAAATGCAACCTTAATCTTCCTTAATGCTCTAGAAAGTTATATGCTTTCTTATCCAAAGAGCTGAAGAAAAGTTTAATGTTTGCCATCATTGCAGGCACATTGCCACAACAGTCAACTAAACAGGGAAAACTTTGGCCCATTATTGGGTCTTTTTTGTCCACATGATGCCGCATTATTAGTTTGAATAATTTGTTGCTTAATTCATTGGTATCTTGCAATGATTATCATAAATATCTTTATCATCAAAATATCACATTTACCTGCCAATTTAAGGTCAACAAAGCCATTTCTACACAACAACCCTGTGAAGTAAGATGTAGAAGAAGGTATTTGTTATTTTGTAAACATTTGTGTGTGTGTGTCTGTGTATGTGTGTGTGTGTATGTGTGTACATGAGCAGGGGAAAGGGCAAGGGGGGAGGGAAGGAACAAAGAGAAAGAAGAAGGGATGAAGGGAAGTAGGAAAGAAGGGATAGAGAAAGGGAGGAAAAGAGAAATGAAAGAAGAAAGGGAGAGAAGAAAGGAAGGAAGGAAGGAAGGAAAGAAGAGATCAATCAAATTATCAAGTTTATCTCTACTAGAGTCCTATTCTGATGTCTTGTAGTGAAGAGGTGATGACCTTGGGTATTTAACCAAGCGACAAGCATATATTAAGCAATGTGCTAGGCTCTGTGCTAAGTGCTAAGGATATAAAGCCAAAAAAACCGTTCCAATCCTTGTCCTCAAGGAGATTACATTTTTATAAGGGTGGAAACAATGGTTAAATCAGAAGATTGCTCTAGTTTTCTTTCTAGTCAGACTTTAATTTGACAGCATCAATCATTGTGAATCTCTGGTTGGTCCTTCCTAATAGGAAAGAATTTCTCTGAGTATAAAGTCAGTGATGTCTATATGTCTGTTGTCTCAAAGATTGGGTTAAGGTATAATAAGCTTATTGTAAAACTGGCCATATAAGGTGATGAATTTTTCTAGCCACAGTAACTCTGAATGACCAATTGCTAAATTATAGAGGAACTGTGATCCACATCATTTGAGACAATAAGCACACGGACTAAATAGGATACTTGAAGCACTGAAGGATTTAAGGTTTACAGAACATTTTCCTAACAACCCCCTAGCTGAGGGAGGCAGAGTAAATATTATTGTCTCCATTTTTACAGGTTAGGATAGCAGCAGAGTCAGAAAACTGATGTAGCCCCCCCAGTGTCCTGGGAAGCAGAAGTCAGCTTTGCACACAAGTATCTTGATTCCTGGCCCAAAGTTCTTTCCATTACACCTCCGTGACTCCTCGTTATTCTCATTCCTATGATAATTCATGCTGGCATTTTCTAATCTAACCCTGCAAAATAGAAATTTCTAAATTCAATGCTACCAGCCATACTGGAATCATCTCCAAGTCATCACGAACACCTAGAACACAGAAAAGAAATGGGGACTATTGTACTATTTTATAATGAGGGATTTTTATAATGGGGCTCTCTTGAGGGTGTTTCTTTAAAGTTATGAGTGGGGGAGAGAGAGAAGAAGAGAGAGGGAGAGAGAGAGAGAGAGAGAGAGAGAGAGAGAGAGAGAGAGAGAGAGAGTATAAAATGCCAAAGTATGGTGAATGTGGTTATACCAACGCTTTCTGTCCAACATCTCACCTAATTCAAAATCACAGGATTTCAGAGCCCTTGTAAGCTGTGTAACCTGGACAAATCACTTAACCTCTGCCTGCCTGAGTTCCCTCATCTGTAAAATTGGAGTAGTAATACCACCTAACTCTCAGGGTTGTTGTGAGGATAAAATAAGTTATTATTTGTAGAGCTCTTTGCAAACTTTAAAGTGCTATATAAATACTATTATAGGAATCATCATCACATCATCATTGTAACTAATCCATATCTAAGAATTCCTGCCACAACTCCTCCTCCCCCAAATGGCCACCCATCCTCTATCTGAAGGCCTCCAATGACTCATTCATTTTGTAGTTATTCCAATTGTTAGGGAAATTTTTTTTATAGTCACCCCAAATCTGTCTCTGTGATTAAGTAAATCAAATCAAATCCAACTTTCCCAGGTAAGACCTATACTTATTTGAAGAAATCTATGGTGTCCTCACTCCTTTCTTCTCTTCTTTAGGCTAAAGTTCTTTAACTAGTCATCATCTGGCCTTTGTGCATGATTCAGTTTGCCAGTGTTCTTCCTAAAATACGGCACTCAGAATTGAATAAAATACTTTATAAGTGGTCTGACTAAAGTAGAGTGGGGCCTAAAGATCTCTTCCTATCTTCTAGGGCAAGATGCTTCTCAATACGACCTACCACGGACAGGTTAAATATTCTACACCTATGGATCTTAGCAGTAGTTACTACGATAATTACAAAGCAGTGAGAAGAACCACAACTTTCTTGGTGACAACACTGTAGCCCTGGAAATACAACTGAGGTATGATGACTGCTGATGGGAACCTTTACCTATTGAGGCCCCCACAGATGTGTTTTCTTATTTCAGACTAAGGTACCAACAAAAAGTGTTCTGGAGAAGGAAGAAAGAAGATACACTGATGATAGCTCTAACTTGCTCGTTATTGATTTTCTCCATGATATTGAGGATAAGACTTCAGATTGATTAAGATGACTTGCCATACATAAATAGCACTCTATTTAAATTTTTTTTCATTAAATTGTTTCTTTTCCCCTACAAAGGCCTTAAGTGAGCTTGGGTCAGAAATGAATCGCTTTACAATTCCACAAGGAAACATTCTCTTTTAGAAGATTAACTAATGTAACAATTCTTTCAACCCCATACAAAAAACCAGGATAGAATGCCTTAGAGGACATACCAGCAACATCAAATAAATATTTGGTTCAAAAAGAAGGCAATGATTTCCAACCTTCATGGAGTTGTGACATACCCCATCACTGTTTGATTTCTTGATACTCTTTCCCTAAAAGTGTTGTCTGGCATGTATTTAACTAAATTATTTAAATTAATTTTGCTTTGAGAGCTTTTTGGAGTATTTCATTGCATTCCTTAGGATAATTAGAGATACCCTGGGGTATTGTGAATCCAGAGAGAGGAACCACTAATCTACATGTCTTAAAAAAATTGTTTTAATTTCCAGATTCTAATTCTTATACGATTTTTTAAAATTGGCTATATACATTTTCTATTTTCAAAACGACTAATATTCTTGATTTTTTCTGGCTGGCAAACTATCTAGGACAGAACTCTACTGATTCCATTTGAAGATGCACAGATTGAAATGGCAAGCACGTCAATCTCTTTACACCCCACTCCCCTCAGTCAAATAGACAATTATCTTCAGTTAATAGGAATCTTGAAGTTTTGGCCCTCTAGTTTAAGGTAAGAGAATCTTAGATTCAAAATTAGAAGGTAACTCAGAGATCATCTAATCTAACCTCATTTTGCAAAAGAGGAAGCCTAGGTCCAGTGAGATTAAATGATTCCCCAAGATAACAAGCGGTAAGTGTCAGAAGCAGGATTTGAACCCAAGTCTTGAGAGTTTCATAGCTAGTGCTCTGTTACAAATAGGAAATGAGAAATCATAGAACAAAAAACTTAAAGAAGAGATTTTTTTAAATAAAATAAACATCTTCTAACATAAGGCAGTTCTTTTTCAGGCCCCAGGACCTGTAGGCAATAGTTATGTTCCTATATTCATATCATTGCTTACTTAGAACACTGTTCTTCAGGGGTATATTACAACAAAAATATTTTGATGACTAGGAAAGTTAAATTCAGATTCTAACATGTGATGTTTCCATCTTGACATTTCTTAACCATCTGGGCCTGCTTTCAATATTGACCTAGAACCAAAGAATCATAGAATATAGGATTTTCCCTATTTTTTTTGAAAACCTGATATTTTTGAACTATCAAATGCTTAAAATGTGGAGAATTCAAATTAAGGGGAAATGGAGTCACAATTAAACCATTGTCTCAAATTTAGATTTAAACATAGTCACATTGAATTGGGTATTTTACTTCTCCCAATTCAATTAGTTTCCCTATTTTTTAAGAAAAAAAGGGACCTTGTACATCATCTAAACTGCATGAGGGCAGTGACGTGTCCTCTAATATTTACGCTTTCTTCAAAGTCCATCACAAGGCTATGAAAACAGTAGTCCTGATAAATGTTTGATGAATCAAACTTAATTCCACCCCTTTATTTTATAAATGAAAGAAATAAGACCCAGAGAAGATTTAATGGCTTTGTTTAAAGTCACACAAGAAGCCAATGGACAAACCTGGACTAGGATTGAGGTGTCCAGCTGACTTTTAGTATTCTCTATGGGACTGCAGCCAGTATCTCCAGGTTAAGGAAAAGATGAACTAAAACTCTTTTTTTCGTGGTGTATCCCAATAGAATGAAGAAAATATTCCTATGTAAGGACTGATAGATAGCAGGAAATCTAATCCCTAAAGGTTCAGAAGAAGCTTGCTTGCCTGAAGGGTAAGACATCCATGATTTACTGTGAGTCAAATAGCATTTATGAACTCACAGGGTCTTTACCACGGCTCCTACACTCACTGACAAGTTGGGTCCCCAGAGCAAGGCTACATCTCTTTCCTTGAGGCTTGACATGTATCACTACTATCAATGGAGTTCTTTTCTAATGCCATTGGCTTGAACCCAGACTCTACTGTGTTCTCCTCAATATGAATTACTAGGTACCACTTAACCAACTAACTTTTAAAAAGGAATACTTACTGAGAAGATATAAACAAATAAAGGAATACACCATCTGTATGCAGAGAAAGAACTGATAAATAGAAGTATGTATAGGAGGATTATACAAGCATGTGTGTATGTATGTATATATATACACACACATATATACATATATGTATATATACATACACACATATATGCATATATGTGTGTGTATATACACACACACACACACACACATATTTGTGTCTAATGGCAGCTATCCCTAGGGTGGGATGGAGGGAAGAAAAAAAGGAAAAAAAGAAATTTACATGTCAACTTTATTATATATTTAAAAGGAATAGCAAATTGTACATAACAGATTTGGAGTTTCATGTACAATCATCTTTTTATACTATGTTATGGTGGGGAAAGATATAACAAGAATGGAAGTATAAACATTTGCCCTGCATGCCCAGGGACACACTCTTCCCTACACAACCTCAGTCCCTGGGGAAAAGTGGAGTCAGATTGGAAGCAATTTCTACAAAGTGTTTACCCCTATCAAGTTTACTTCTGAATATGGACTAGCCAGTAGACAAGCTGGCTGTCTTTGATACACTCTTCTGCTGAGTCAAGAGGCCCTTATTACCTCATTCCCTGACAATTGCATTTATCTTCTGTTTGGTCACCCCCTCTAATGTCTTTGCCCGTTTCAAAGTGATCTTTGTGCTGCTTTGCTCATGTTACCTCCCAAATCAACAAATTCCAGTGACTCTTTAATACCTTTAGGATCAAATATAAAAT